>CAKNYM010050344.1:126928-182902 GCA_932195095.1 Andricus curvator
TTAGGATATTTTAACAGATTTCAAGGAATTTTCAACCGATTTTAGTATTTATTTATTTATTCTACATGTATATCTTTTCAGACTTTTACATTTTGTTTCCCCTTTCCCCGTTCCCCACTTAATACTAAATACAATCTGTGTGAGTAACAATAAATATTATGCTAATAATCACATTGTTACAATTACGTGCGACGCCTATCACACAATTATCTACGACACCTAGTCCAGCAGTAAAGGAGGCTGATATTCTCATCTTGAGGTAGTCCCAGCCCATAAGCTTTTTTTCGCTAGATACTGGGTACTTGAATAATAGAAAAAAAATCGATATTAAACTGGGTATTCGCGAAGCCGGCACAGTACGCGATCGGACCAGTTCGAGGGTGGATACTCCTTGAGATCATATTCTGGATCATTCGTTTCTCCCCCCCCCCCCTTGCCTTTCTGTTATTCCTTTTCCCTTGTCCTCATCAGTTTCTCCCACTCCCTCACATATTTACAGAGTTCTGACACTGGCTTCCCCCCCAAGATTGTCCAGATTGACTCCTCACACCCAAGATCACTCCACCTTTTCCAATGATCTCTTAAAGCTGCTTTCGCTGCATCACAGTTCAAAATATGTTTTAAGTTTTCTTGCAACGACCCACATAGCCTGCATGTAACTTCTAGGTAACCTTTATTTCCCGCCTTTCCGATGTTACCACAGCGCATTCTTGCCCATGTGACTTTGTCCCCCCAGGTTTTGCTCTCGTCTTCCCAGTAGTTATAATCTCCCACCTCTCTGTCAATAAATTTATATCCCGGATTGAAACTGGATTTCTGAATTCTATCGATGTTTATACTTTTTTCTCTGTCCTTCCCCTTCTTTAGATGCTCCACCAACTTTTCCTCGAACGTTTCACTCTCGAAAATTTCCTTCCCCATAAAGTCTAACAATTCTGCGTCCCCTTCCTCTTCTACCGCTGCTAATAGCTCCCTCCCCCAGTTGGACGGATTCCTGTTTCCAATCGCCCTAAGTTCTTCTTTCAGGCAGACTTTAACTAGTCTATCTCCCTCTAGGTTGCAAATTCTGCCACAAAACAAGAGAACCCTACGTTTTGCCTCAAAGTATAGGCTTTCCTTCCCGCTTTCTTCCCTCCATAAGTAGTCAGGTGTATTTCTAGTGACTCCCATCCCCATTTTGATTATTTTTCCCTGGACTCTTTCTAATTCATCCCTTCTAGTTAGTCCCCAAATTTCCACTCCATAGGTTGCCCCAGATTTCCCTAGTGTATTTAAAACGTAGAGTCTACCCTTCAAAGACCTCAGCTCTGCTCTCATCATTACCCCCCATGCCGCGTTTGTTGCTTGACTTCCCTTCCCTGACATTTTTCTAACGTGATTCCCATACGTGTTTTTCGACGAGAACCAGAATCCCAAGTACTTAAAGCTGTTGACTACCTCAATTTCCTTATCGTAAATCCTCCACTTCTCCCTCTTTTTTCTCTTGCCTCCCCCCCTGAATATAACTATTTTCGTTTTATCTACGTTAATCTCCAGTTTGTTGTCCTTGAAGTATCTTTCTCCTGTCCTGAGCATACTGCTTAGTTCTCCTCCATCATTAGCAACAATCGCTATATCATCGGCGTATTTTAAGCAGTAAACTTTCTGATTTCCTATCACCGTCCCCCCCTCCCCCTTGGCTTCCCATTCCTCGTCAATATCGTCAACGAATATGTTAAAAAGTGCTGGACTGAGAGGACAACCCTGTCTTACCCCTCTCCCTGTTACGAACCTACCTGTGATTCCCTCTCCCGTAATTATCTCATTCTCTGTATTATTGTATATGCTCTTTACCATGTCATAAAACCTCCCTCTAATTCCTTTTTTCCACAATTTCTCCAGGAGCAGGTCTCTATCTACTGTGTCAAAGGCTGCTTTCAGGTCAATGAAGGCTGCATACAGCTTTCCTCCCTTGTTTTTAATTCTATTGCCCACTAGTGAGTTTAATATAAAGATTTGCTCCCTGGTCCCTCTCCTTCTTCTGAACCCCCCCTGACTCTCCCTCAGTTTACCTTCCTCCTCCAACCAGCTATTGAGTCTGTCTGTCATTATTCCCGCTAAAATTTTGTAACCCAAATCCAAAAGTGCTATTCCCCTATAATTTTTAACATCATTTTCGTCCCCTCCCTTGTGGATTGGAAAAATTCGTGCGACATTCCAGCCTTCCCTCAGCGTTCCATTTCCCCATCCTTTTTGGATTATTACCCATAACTCTCTTTTCCAGATTTCCGGAAGATTTTTGATGAACTCACCACTCAAATCATCCTCCCCAGCTGCTTTCCCGTTTTTAATCTTTTTAACTGCCGCTAGGAATTCCCGATATTCAATGTCCTTATCCAGTGCGTCTATTTCTACCCATTCTTCCATTTTTTCCCATTCTTTATCCTCATTTCTTTCTACTCTGGTTCCCCCCAATAAGTTCCCCATATGCTGCAGCCAGTCATCACTTGGGATATTTATCCCCTTTCTTTTCCGTTTGCTTCTACATGCATTGATACCATTCCAGAGTTCTCCCATATCCCTGCTCTCTCTAATTTTCTTCCTTTTTTCCTCAGCTATTTCTCTCAATTTTTGTTTCATTATGTTTTTCATTTTCGTCCTTTCTCTTTTGAGCTCCATTTTTTTATCGTCTCCCCCATTTTTCAGGTAAATTTTTAATAAGTTGAATGTCTTATACCTCTGAATCTTATATTCTTCCCCCACCCAGTCATACTCATTCGGCTGCGAGCCTCCCACTTTTTTTATCAACCCTAACTCCCTGGCTACTTCTTTGATGGTTTCTTTTAATTTCCTCCATCTTAAGTCTAAGTCCATCACCTCTTCTACTTCCACCCACCTTTCCGCGAGCATTTCTTCATAAGCTATTGTTTTCTCCTTGTCCCATATTAGCTTTTCCCTGATTTCTCCCCTCCCACGTTCCGAACGGGTTCCTCCTCTCACTGGCTTGCCCCCACCTGAAGTTTTTCCTCTTTCTCCCCTAGGTCCCTTAATTGTAAATCCCACTCCCAGGTGGTCAGAGTCAATCGTGGGCCAAATGTGGATTTTACTCAGGATATCCTCTTTCCCTTCGTGTAAGACTAGATCAATTACCGAACCACCCCCCTCTCCCTGGTCCCCCACGTAGGTGGTGGCCCCCTCCCAATCTCCTTCAAAAGCTCCATTTGCTATAATTAAACCTTCTGAATCACAGAAATCTATCAGCCTCCTTCCCTCTTGGTTCACTTTTTTATCTCGAGATTTTCTCAGGAACTTTTCATCTTCATCTCCCGCTTGTCTGTCCCCCACTCTCGCATTTAAATCCCCGACAACTATGACCTCTTCTCCTATTTCTCTTCCATTATCTACTTTCTCTCTAATTTCACTAAGGATCTTTTCGATTCCTACATTATTGTAACTCGCAACTATTCTACACTTTTTGCCGTTGAATAATCTTATCCCCGAGACAACTGCGCCATTCGCCCAAGTCTCGATCCTAACTCCTTCCCCCAAATTTCTCTTGACGCCTACCAATATTCCCCCCTTGCCCCTCCCTTTTTTATTCTTTTTTATAGCTTCCCTATGCTCCCACCTATATTCGCCGCCTATTTTATTCAGTTCGTTCATCAAGGCTTCCTGTTTATTTTTAACTACCCAGGTTTCTAGCAATGTTATAATTTCAAACTTTTTAACATCATTCCAAACCCTTTTTATTTTGTTCCCTTTTAACCCCGCAATATTCCAACAGGTGGCCTTAATGAAACCATTGCCCTCATCCCCGTACAATAGTCAGTCACAATTATTATTATTAACATTATTTGTCTCGTTGCCCCTGTTGCCTGTAACCGCTCGCGTTCTTCTTCCATCCGCCTCCATTTTCTCTAGCGTCGCTGACTCCTCTCTCCACTGATACCAGTTTCCGTCAATCCAGATCTTTTGTTGGAAGTGCTTAACATGCACCGATCTGCCTTGACTTGTCACCTCGACTGCCAGGGCGTTCAACCATTCATTTACCTCCTTCTGCCTCCAAGTGAAATCATCTGTCACCACGATCGATGCCTTTTTTAGGTATTCCAAGTTCTCCCTTTTCATCAGCGATCTTTTCTGCATGTGATTCGCCAGAGACAACAGTACCCCACCTTCAGCCAGCCCAGTCATAGAAGTCACGGTAATACTCAGTCTAGTTTGCCTCTTTACCAAAGCACAAAATTCCAGAGCTTCCACACCCGTTTGCTCCGCTAGCCCCCTTACTACAATATCGTTCCTGCTTTTTTCTCTCATCTTTTTTTCGTAGGTCCATAATCCTTTTTTCAACTTTTCTGGAGCATTTTTAATCAAAGATAGCCCTTCCAGTGAATCTGTCAAGGCGTTGGAGTTTGGTTCTCCTCCGTTTGGATCCCTCCTTGGCTCGCTTGATGCAGTTTTCTCGTCGACTACTTTTTCCTTAGCGCCGGTCTCCCCTCTAGTGTTCCTTGCCAGCACTTCATTTTCTAACAACTTTGATGGAGGGCAATTTCTAGTAGACTGACCATTTCCGTCCCTTTCCAACAACTTTGCGCACTCAACTAATTTGGCTGACATTTCCTGGAAACCTTCAGACATCCAAGTCTTCAAAGCCACCATCGAAGTTTCCAAGCTGTCTATTTTCTTCTGTAGACCGTCTAGTCTTGCAGTAAAAAATCCAGAGGCTGGTCCATTAACGATCTCGACAGATCCATCAGTTCCCACCACAGGCTGCACTTTGCAGGTCAATGCGTCCTGCCACTTATTGTCCAATTGTTTTAACTCGCGAGCCCACCACTTTTTCAGTCTGCTCTCACTCTCATTCAGCACCTCCCTCCATTTTTCTTGGCACTTACCACAGTCAACACATTTTCTACTGGTCTCCGCATCTCCGCACTTTCCCGATACTCCTGAGGCCTCTTTTCCCCTATAGTGACCCTTTAACACTGGCCCCTCCTCCTCTTCAGTTTTAGAATTCCCATCCTGGTCGTTCTCACTTTCGGGCACATCCCCTGTCTCCTTCACCAAACTAAAACTTCCCTGATCTCTTGGAGGAGTTCTAGACAGTCTTCCCCTTGTTTCAAAGGCCCGTGCCTCATCATCTTTCGCGTTCCCACTTCTCAAGAAATAGTTAACTATTTTCCCCTGCCCCTCTTCACGCTTCCTGGGGCGCCCCCTAATTTTTTTGGTTTGAGCTCCAGTTTTGTCCCCCAGAGTCACCTCTGAGCTACCGTCCACCACTTCCGGGGCCTCATCTGCCGCTAGACCCATCGCTCGTTCTATCAGAACTCCCGTGTAATCACTTGTAGAGCGATCTGCTTCGTTGGCGGGATGGATTCCTTCCCGACTTCCCTCCCCACTTCCCTCCCCACTGTCCTCAACCTCACTGTCCGCCATCTTCCTAACCTAGAGGGCAAGTTTCTCTAGAACCACTCCGTTACCAACAGTAAGAACACTCCCCCACAAAAACTATTATCTCCGCACGTTCAGAAGACACCTGGAAAACACCTCAAGCACCAATCGCGTTTCCAGCCCAAAGATAACCGTCAACCAAGGCGAAAAAACACGGACCGACGCCAAGCCGCGACACACTGGCTGCGATCGCAGCGCCACCCTAACCGATTTTAGTAATTTAATTGATTCAAAAGGATTTTTTAAAGGAATTTTTCAAGATTAGGAATATTTTAGGGTATTTCAAAAGAATCCAAGGTATTTCCAAGAGATTTCAACAATTTGAAGGAATTTCAAAAATATGTAAAGAATTTGGAAACTTTTAGAGATTTCTTGAAGATTCCAAGGATTTTTCATTTGATTTCAGTACTTTAATTGATTTCAGAGGATTTGCAATATTCTGGAGAAATTTAAAAGATTCCAAGGAATTTTTTTTTTTTATTTTGATAATTTGAAGGAATTTTAAAAGACTGGGAATATTTTAGGGCATTTGAAAAGAATCCAAAGCATTTGAAAGAGATGTCAATAATTTCAATGAATGTCAACAGATTTTAAAGGGGTTGAAATATTTTAGGATATTTTAACAGACTCCAAAGCATTTCCAAGAGATTTCAATAATTTTGAGGAATTTAAAAAAATGGTAAAGGATTTGAGAACTTTAAGAGTATTTTAAAAGATGTCAAGACATTTTCGTAAGCTTTAAAAAGTTTCAAGTGATTTTTAAAGATTTAAAGGATTTCAATAATTTGAAAGAGTTTCAAAGGATTGGAAATAATTTATGGTGCTTTTAAAAATTGCAAGGGATTTTGAAGAGTTAAAAAAATTTCAAGGAGTTCTAAAATATTGTGAAGGATTTTAAATATCTTAGGGTATTTTGAAAGATCCTATGAGTTTTTGAATTGATTTCAGTAATTTAATGTTACTCATAGGATTTGAATTATTTTATGGTATTTTAGAAGATCTAAAGCATTTTCAAGAGCTTTAAAATGTTTCAATTGATTTCCAAAGGTTTGAAAGGATTTGATAACTTTAACAGTATTTCAAAAGATTCTAAGGAATGTTCAATTGGTTTCAGAGGATTTGAAATATTTTAGAGTATTTAAAAAGATTCTAAAGCATTTTCAAGAGATTTGACAAAATTTGCATGGGGTATTGTATCGAAGAGTTTTCTAAAATTTCGAAAATATAGATCGATTTAATAGGACCTATGCCAGGTTTTATAGGGTATATCAAAAGATTTCAAGCAATTTTGAATTTATTTCGGTAACCTCATAGGATTTGCAATGATTTAAAATATTATAAAGTATTTCTAAAGACTTTAATGCACTTTCAAGATATTATTAATTTTTTAGGGAATTTTAAAGGCTTTGAATGACTTTAAGAGGAATGAACAAATTTTTCTGAGAGTTTAAAGAATTTGTTTACAACTTTGGAATATATGAAACTATTTCATAGGACTTGCAAGGTTTCAATATATTTTAGAATATTTAAATGAATTTTATGAGATTTCCGAAGATTTCAATGATTTTAATGGATTTTAAAAGCTCCCAAGGTATTTTCAAAAATTTTCCAGGATTCAAGAAAATACTTTAAAATTTCATATAATTTCACGGGATTTTATAATATTTCACTGTACTTCAAGAAATTCATTCATAAGAAGTGAGGGTTTTTTTTAGGTTTTCACAGATTTGTAGAGATTTTCAAATATGTTTTGCAATTTATTTGAATTCATCCTGAATTGTTACTCATTCATTCAGAATTATTTTATTATGTCTTTCGAATTTTGTTAATTTACCTGAATTCTTTTGAATTAAATCAATAATTCTATTCTGTTCAATGGATATTTTTTTCAGTTTGTGTTTAATTCGTCTTGAAGTGTTTTAAACTTATTTTGAATTCTTCAACATTAAATACAATTCTTTTGAATTCCCTTGTATTTTTCCAAAATCATTTTAAAATTACTAAAATCAATTACATTTTTTGGAGTTTTAAATTTTTTCCAATTTATTTCCATGTTTTAAATTTTAACTTTAATGCTTTGAAGTTTTATGAATTTTTTGAAATGCTTTCAAATCCAAAAGAACATCAGTCACCCTATTGATGCACATATTTACTTTAAGTCACTTTTTGGATTAGAAATGAGTGTTGCTGCAAAAAAACGTCGAATTAAAAATTATTGCTGCGTACTCCCGAGATATTCTCTGGACATCTGCTTTTAGACAACTTCGCATTCAAAATACAATACTTTCGAATAATTTTCAATCCGACGTTTTTTGTAGGGCAATTTCTCTGTTTTTTTCGGTTTGAATAGGTCACTATTCTTGAATAAATTATGCTGTAGCCGCCCTTAGAATAATAAACTACAAATTCAGGCCTCGGGCTCAAAACACACTATTGACACTATTTGACACTTTTTTCGAGCGATGACGCTGTTTGGCTACTATTTTGAAAAAAAAGACACTAAAGACACTATTTTCCAATTGAAAACACGAATTTATCAACCAATATAGATTTTTTGAAGAATAAAAAATTGACAGATTTTCGCAGAAGGAAAAAAAATATATTGTTTGAAAAGTTTTTGTTTAATTTAGCTTTTAATAAGAAAGATACTGTAACGTTTATAAAGGCCGGGAAGTTCTATCGACAGGATAATTTTCTTCTTATAATAAAAGAATTTAATCATTTTGACGTAAACAACAGATACGATAAAAATGTTCACACAAAAATGTTCATGTATAAAAAAGTTATACTAAAATACATTTTACTTTTTCGTAATAACGTGCATCATTTATGATAAAAATTAGAAAATTAATTTTCCATGAAAAAAATTCACTACATCTCTCAATGCATAATAAAATATTAGTGGCGAATGGATTACTATAGAGTATAAACAGCAATAATTGCGGAGCAAATAGACAATTTAAAAATTTGTTATCATATTTCTTGAAAACTGAAAGATTGGTAACTACTGCCACTATTCTATGTATCATTCATTTTTTTAAACTTTGTAAAGCTTATATAATAATGAAAATTAATATCATTCGCAGTATTTATCAATTTGAAATTTATATGCTCATATACATGTTAAAACAAATAATTCACAATTTATTTTATAAATAACATTTCTTTTAATTTATAAAATAAAAAATGTATTACGCCAATATAATTTACAAATAAGTTAAATGTTAAACAAATTTAAGAGCCGATTATAAGAAATTGAATTATAATTATATTCAAAATTTTTTCAAGATGATAACGGTGGCAGAATTTACCTACAAATAAATTATGAGAAATCCATTACTCCTTTAGCTTCAACAGGGAAAAAATATGAAAAGGAGCTCCTTATTGAAGGCTACGTACATCATCCTGTAGTGCCTTATAATTAGTTTTTACGAATATTTTGTAACATTTATTAAATATAAATAACATAGAAAAAATAAGTATTTGGTTTATTCTTTTTCATAAAAAAAATTAGTAGGCGCGCGCCTTGGCGCGCGCAAGACTACTAGTCTTTCTAAAATCTATAAAAATATATCCATCCTTATTAGTATTGAAGTTTCGGAAAATATTTTTTTCTTCGGTCTGTCGGTCCCATATGTAAAAAATAAATAAAAACGATTCCAGTTTTTAAACATCTTTCTTTAATCAACTTTCTTTTCGACGTTTCGGCACACACTGCGGGCCTTCTCCAGGAAAAATTCCTTCTTTAAAAATTATAAGCAGTTTTTTGTGTATTCTTTAATTGTTTGTGAGAATCATAAACTTTATAACTATAAATTTTGGTCATTAACTGTGCTGAGTATGTGGAGTCAAACATTAAAAAAAATTAAAAAGTAAAAACAATGTCAAACATTAGATACTTCATTAGAGAAATATAATTTTTCAAATTTTCGTTTAAAAATTATATATAATAAAACTTTTTTTTCTCTTTCTATGGTTGAAACCTCAAAAAAGAAATTTTTTAAGAGGATCCAACGCTATATAACAATTAAATTTTTGGTTTTGAGAAAAAAAACAGTATAATTGTTAAATACATTTGTCAACGGATAACACTAGATATATATCTAATCTACATTAAGGACGATAACTACATGGGCGACGATGAACAAATCAAGTTTACATTGAATGACGAGTGAGGAAACCACGCCATGGCTCATAAATTTTTCAAAAATGAAAAAAAGGAAGAAAAATTTATTAAACAGTTTAATGTATAATACATTGATAAATTTGATTTATATTCATTGTTTTACTTTGAATATTTATTGACATTTTAATAAATTTATTCATAAAAATTGATTCTTAAATTCGTCTTTTATGAGTGTTATTTTCTCTTGCTAAAATTTTAATACGGTTAAAATTAAAATTTCTAAAAATGGTAAAAATATACCACGCCTGATAAGTTTTCTATCTTTTCCGAATCTTTTTTGTTCAAAACAAAATTATCCAAATTATGATCATTCTTACGAAATAAACGTTAATATCAAATTTTTTTAAGGAACTTCTTAGCCTTTCAGAAAGACCTTCGATATACGGAAGAGTGACCTTTAAATCTGTTTTTTTAAATATTTTTCTAACCATTGTTTATGTTTCTTACTTTTACTTGAGCTATTATAAATTTCGTGGATCCTTTCTTTCATAACACTTTCTGTTAATTGAAGTGGATAATTATTTTGTCGCAAGTAATTTTTATATTATCTAAATTTTCTTTTCTAAAATTTACATCGCTTAGTTTGATACATTTATCTATTAATCCTTTTATCAAACCAATTTTTTGAGTAAATGAGTGGCGTTTTTATAATTTATAAATCGGAATAGTTTGAACAATTATTACTTTCTATTTCCTGAGTGAACTGGATGGAATCTTCAATAGTATTAAAAATGTTTACTAAATCTACAATTCTGTTTGTTGGAATAATCTAAATTATATCATCCACGTATCTTTGATATAAGATAGGTTTAAAGTCTAATTTTTTTTAGCGCTTAGATATTTCTTAGATATTTTTGTTAAATTTCGATGCAAATTTAATTTTTCTTCTACACATTCTAGAGCCAAATCCAAATGAATATTGTCAAACATGCGGAAATGACGTCCAGTGAATTTAATGAATGCGTTTTTGGTACTTTTATATTTCTTAAAATATCCTTTAAATTCCAACTATCTTTAACAATTGTGCTTATATTCCCAGGAATAGGTTTTAAAATTTTGGATAAGTATTTTGATAAATTATACGTAGGAGATCCGATGGTGGAAACAATTAATCTGCAGTTTAAACCCGGTTTATGAATTTTTGGTAAAGAATATGCTTTTCCCACAACACTGCTATGCGTTTTTAACTAAATCAAATCTTCATGTTCTTTTTGGAATTTTTTGACAGTTTCAAAATTTCAAATTTTTCAATTTTTTATTTCTACTGTGATTTGAAAGTATTTGAGTTACTTCTTTTCTAATTTTCAGCTTTTTATCATCTTGACCTATATTTTTCATACAATTTTCAATATTTGCAACGATATTGTTTACTGGAATTTTATTAACTTTAATAGGATCACCAAATTTATTGCCAAGAGCCCAAGTTTCAGCTATCTCCTCCGGGATTTTAACGTTCGATAGATTTTTAAACTATTTTTCTAATCTAAATTCCCTGTTTTTTGATTAATTTCTAACTCTCTATTTCTTAATAAAATTAATTTCTCCATACAATCTTGTCTGTTGACATATTTTAAATTATATAAACCTCGTTCTTGTGAATTGAAAAAAGTGTGAATTGATTCCTCCTTTATATTTCTCATTAAACGATACTTTAAATAATTCGATTGATTATTAGTATTCTAACTTGAGTCATTTTCAAGGTTTTTCAAACAAATCTTTGAAAAAATGTATCCTTAAAACCTTTCGAAATGATGGTAATCTGGCATGAGATAAAATCTGAGTGATCAGTTTATCAAATTCTTTTGTAACAAAATTACAATGTGATTTAATTAGATTGCTTTTTAGTTCACTCGAATCATAAGTTGGATTTGGCATATTTTTTTCACTTATCATCACCAAACAAGCATAAAATGAAATTCTGCGTCTCATTGTTTGAACAATAAAAGAGAAACTTAATTTTTAATACAAATATCTGTATGTATATGCGTCGACACAATACGTGGCGGGAGAGCGTCATGAGGTGTTGTAAAATGACTATGATTGTTTTATGTTGGTTTAATTATTTATTTTTTTACAATACTGACATTTGTAGATTTTCCCCAATATCAAGTTATGGAAGAATTCAAGTTTCTTTCCTCTGGAACTAAAAATTTGTTCAATATTCAATAATAGTATTTTTAACTATTATTTCAAGAAATTGTCTAGAGGCATTTAGTCTACAATTATCGAATTTCGATGACCCTACAAACGGCCAACGTTTATTTACAAAAATAAAACTGAAAAGAGGTTACAAATATATTGTATAACATGATTTTGATTATTATAATAATTATAATATAATAATCAAAAACATATCTGAATCAAACCTCATTTCTTGAAAAAAAACTCATAAAAACGATTTTTTGCAAAAGATCAAGCCTTTCAAGATTCTCATCATTTATGATGGAAGGTATTAGATTTGTGTGAATTTGGACTAATCCAGTTTTCGTTAATTCTCGACGTTTTGAGACACCCTAAATCAGAAAAAATTGTTTGTACGAACATGTCTGTCTGTTTGTCTGTATTCTAGTCCAAGAGCTGGTGAAATTTTTACCGGCTGATTTTTAAATGGCTGAAAAAATTATATAATATAGTCTCGGATGGGTACAATATGAAATCGAGTGACTGCCAGCTTGAATCCGTTGCGTTTGTTAATACAAAAATTGTTTATAGCGTTTTTTGAAATAAAGAACCGACCAATCGCGTTATGCATGAAAATTTGTTAACATATAGTAAAAACATTGCTAAAAACGATTTCGAGTGACTGCCACTCGAAATCCGTTGTTAAGTCGTGACTGCCAATCAAAAATCGCGAAAAATCTTTTTGAAAATTCAGCTGATTTTAAAATACACGAACAAAAAAAAATTTAATTGAAGGCATAAGAAAAATATTCCCGAGTGACTGCCATATCAAAGCCGTTGTTTTCTACTGACTGCCAGCCCCAAAAGTCCGCGCCGCATCGTCCGGCCCGTGCTGCTTCGCTCTGTTCGCGCTGCATCTTACCGCTGATTTATCGGCATTCTTGGCTACAATATTGTATCCTGAATATGTTTATCTGTCATTTGATTTAATTTGAGTGTTTAAGACGCGTATTTTCGCTCGTTTCAATATGAGTGAAACGGAGAAATTCTGCATTTTTTGTGAAGAACGAGATGAAAATGTGATATTGTTCACAGTTGCGACTTTGGCAAAGTGTGATTACATTCTTGAATGTCGCAAAAAACACAATTTGAAATTTGGCGACGTGGTTCTTCCGCCATCAGTAAACGAGACCGATGGCTATCACAGAGCGTGTCGCGTCAAATTTTTAGCTTTGCAAAAGAAATATAAGGATATAATTTTTGTCGCAACAAATGATAAAGAGTACGTACACAAAATTATAAGATTTTCAGTGATTTGCCTGATTCTTTGCGTGAAATTATTGTATATCTTGGATCTGGAAAGTATAATTCGTAATATTATATGTTATTTTAGGGGATCTTCTGCAGAGCAAAATGTTTCTGACAAGTCAAAGGAGAGCGCAATCGAGAATTCAGGGGCAGATCACGAGAAAGCGTCCGACATTGAAAATCCTCAAGACAACGAGGAAAAAAGCGAGGAAGTAAAAATTCAAAAGAGAGGGATAGAATTACGAGAAGTTTCTACAACGCCACAGAAAGAGTAAATTACATACGTAAAGTAACGTATTTTTGCGCGTTACAATGCAATTATGTCGTTGGTTTGATTGAAAATTATTTAGATTATGGAAATGTGAATATGAAGAAAATATTTCATATAAATAACTACAAGAATTTTTTGTGTTTAGAAGGCTTTTTTTTATTTTTCACGAATTGCAACAAATTTCTGTACTTGGTTGCAATAATTTTTCCAGGAAACGCATACACAAATTCAGTATGAAAAAATGAGATACTTTTTTATCGTTTGAACAAGAGGTTTTCCCATTTTTGGACTTTAAATTTTTGTGCGATTATTAAAATTTGCTTCGAGGCTATGACAAAATGTTATGATTTTTCCCTGCGAAACTTCCATTTTATGAGTTATATGTATATATAAACGACAGATAAACATATTCAGGATACAATATTGTAGCCAAGAATACCGATAAACCAGCGGTAAGATGCAGCGCGAACAGAGCGATGCAGCACGGGCCGGACGATGCGGCGCGGACTTTGGGGGCTGGCAGTCAGTAGAAAACCACTGCTTTGACATGGCAGTCACTCGGGAATATTTTTCTTATGCCTTCAATTAAATTTTTCAACAAGATTTTTCGCGATTTTTTATTGGCAGTCACGACTTAACAACGGATTTCGAGTGGCAGTCACTCGAAATCGTTTTTAGCAATGTTTTTACTATATGTTAACAAATTTTCATGCATAACGCGATTGGTCCGTTCTTTATTTCAAAAAACGCTATAAACAATTTTTTTATTGACAAGAGCAACGGATTCGAGCTGGCAGTCTTTCGATTTCAGATTGTACCCATCCGAGGCCAGCTCTTGGACTATTCTGACGACTCGATAAATTTCGAAAAAAAAATTTTAATAAAAATTTCCTTTGGTATACACTTTTGTCGTCCAAAAAAACAGGTCAAGTTCGTTGGCCAGCATTCTAACGCCAATTTTTTGCTTTGGGTTTGAAATAGTCTTAGAATATTAGGGCAAGAACAAAATTTGCATCTTTCTTAATTTTGGTGAAATTTAGTAAATTTATAACTACGAAACAAGGGTCCCCCAAATAAATATCTTAGTTCCTTTTAGAGATTTTGATATATTTTTTTGATATCAGTCAACGCATCACTTTATGGGTCATCCAGAAATTACGGTAGACCACTGGGGTTTGGTGGGGTTTGGTAAAATCTTACTGTTTCATATGAGGTGGCAGGGGGTGGGCGTGGAAGATGTTAGGTATGCAAAATTTTTACTAAGAAAAAAACCAATTCAAAGATATTACAACTCAGAGAAATGTCCGGCGGGAATTCGATCTGTTTGAACAAAAGTGAATTTTCTCTGTTAGAAAATGCGTAATTTATTGCGTTATGCGTTTTGAAAATAATGTTACGAAATTTAAAAAATGTGCTTTTTCATATAAAAGATCTTTAAACTGAAATTCAACTAAAATGATGAACCTTCAACCAAGAAAATTAACTTTTAACAAAATAGTTGAATTTTCAACCAAACAGGATCAATTTTCAACGAAAAATTTAATACATAATTTATAGTTCAACCAAAACAGAATTTAATTTTAAATCAAAAACATTTAAACCTAACCAGAGAGGAGAAACTTTCAAAAAAATAGTGGAATCATCAACCAAAAATAATAATTTTCAAGCTAAAAAGACAAACTTTCTATTTTAATTTTATTATCTTGTGTAGAAAATAAAGTTAATTTATTTGAACATTTAAGAGTATTTTTAGAAAATAAGGTAGTAACGAAAAAATATTTTATACTGATGATAAATGACAACAATTAAATTTTTAAACAAAATAAAATTGTTTAAAAAATTTAATTTGTTTAAACTTGTACGAGAATTCTGAGAAAACAAATTTGTACATAAATATATTAAAAACTGTCAAAAATTTAGTGAGAACAAATGTTTTTCCTGCTTTTGTTAGGTAAACTATATACTTGAACAAACACTCATTTAAAAAAAAATTGTAAAATCATTTAAACAAAATATTTTATTTTTATCATTGATTAAAGAACTCATAACGTCCAGAAACTACGTTCATTTCGCGACTTACCTAAAAAACAAATGTTTAAACTAATTGAAATTGTTTAAATAATTGAAAATTAGTTAAAAGGTGGCTGGTTATTTTCAAATTTATGGGGGAAAAAACTTTCAAAAAGCCGTTATACACTGCAATATTAGGTAAAATTCAAATTTGTTACTTATGGGGTTTTCTTTGGAGAGGCTTAAAGTCATTCACCCTCAAAATGTATGATTAATTCTTATTTTCTGACGAATCCTGAACAATATACTAAAATGAAGAATTATTTGTAAAGTATCATCGCGTTTAATTATTAGATTTATAAAAAGCTGACTTTTTCCCATTTTAAATCAATGGGAAACTTCCAAAAAATATTTAACAAAGTATTCAAACAAAAAAATTTGTATTTATTATTATAAATAATAATTATCAAATACGAAGTTATAAACTTACAATAAAAGAAAACTTTGACAATAATCGGGCTATAAAAATACTTATGAAATTTTCTTTTAAAAATGTACAATCCCTTGCGAATTATTATTATTATTTTTTGAACAAAACCTTTACACTTGAAAGAACGGTCGATAAAAAGGTAATATTAAATTCGTCACATTTCTTGATAAAAAAAACCCTAGCATCTTCTACACTTTCGGTGTTTACATGCATTCTTCATACTGATTTCGTCGTTATATTATGTAAAATTTTTTAAAATTAACAATTAATGATGGATGAAAAATAAACATGATCGTCCTTAATACACTGGTTTTGGTACAACCGTTTAAAAGCTTAGAAAGTTTCGCGTCATAATCATAATTCGTGAAATCTTACGCGTTTAACTCATAGCCAAATCTAGAAAATTATTTGATAATCAATTCATGAAAATTATTAATTAGAAGCGAATAACTCGTAATAATATTATGATAATTAAAAGATAATAGTTAGATTTTTCAAATGCAAATACAATATGGGGCAATATTTCTAAAGTTCTCCGATCGGACGAAAACTTCTGAAAAGTGTAGTCCTATTAGATGTACAATAATGGAAATAATTTTTTGCCATTGAAGAAAATATTTTCGGAGCGGGAGGGGGTGAAGTTTTTGAATTTTTTTCGTGTACCATTGATATGGACGTCAAATATTTATTTATTCAAAAAATGATTATACGATGAGAAATTAACGCATGCGTTGAATCTCGTATTTTTATCTTCGTCTAAATTTCCACTCGACGGGTAAACATTTTTTATCATTACTCAGCAATTTCGTAATATTTATTCGTGTTCTTGGTTTAGATTTAAAGAGCATTATTTTCTCTTGATTTCATAAATTTAAAAACTAGATTTTGCGATGAGTTGAACGCAAGATTATGATCAAATTTAAACAGCTTTTTTTCGAGACCTTCTAAAAAAGTTTTTAATTTGAAAATTTCCAGAACAAATTTATTCAAAATGAAAACTTTCGAAATAAAACAGTTTTGCGTATCATGCAATTATAATTTAACACATTCAAAAAAAATCACTGAACATTTTCACATGTTAGCACTTTTATTTTACATGTGTACAATACTGAACAATTGTATTTTGAAATTGTCTTATTTATAAATTCTTAATATGTAAGTAGAATTATTCAATTTTGAAAAAATTCTAATTCCACTTATTTTACTATTAAGGCATTCAGTTGGAAATTAGACAATTTAAGTTAAAACCGAACGTACTAGGTAATCTATTCGATTTTGAATGTGCAAGTATTAAAAAGCTTTTATTTTTGAATTGTAAAATATAGAAGTCATTTAAATGGGAACCGGAAAATTTTGAATTTTCAAAAATAATAGTCTATTAGTCTTGCAAATTACCATATAAAATATATTGGAAGAAATCACTTTTTGGTATTTTTGGAATAACTTTTGAAGGTTTGGACAAATGTTACGAAAAATTCTAAAATTTGTAGAAGACTTTCCAAAGTAGAATGTGTCTCAATAATATGAGTTAGTCATCCCTAATACACCCCCACGATGCCCTGAAAAATAACCTTAAATCCAAGAATGTCAATTCTGCACGTACTCTACACCATTGAGTACTTTATTATAGTTTTTTTCGAAAAAAATTAGTATTGTAGATTTAGTGAAATATTTATCAATATTCGAAAGTAAGTTTTTAATTTTTGAAACAAATTTCAATTATTTAAATAATTTTTATTTCAAAAGTTCAGTTTAAAAAATATTTTTTCAGGAAATTTTCGAATTTTCTCTTTTTTATATTATAAACATTATAACTAGTGATTGTTGTAAACAATAATTTTTTTATAAACATAAATTGTTTAAACAATTTCAGCTTTTTTCAGACACCTAACACTTCGTCAAACTATGCAAGATAGGAGAAGAAAATGCTTACACAATAATTGTTCACCCAAAAAAGATATGCAAATTTGATAATCATCATTTTTGATAGGACGTACAGTTTTTGTTTTAATCGCAAAAAATAAAATTAAAAAATTAAATTGGTGGGAAAAACGACACAAGACATGAAAAAAAATGAATAGTCAAAAGTTTTTCATCCAAAAAAGAACTACAGAATATTGATTATTAATCATTTTTTTATCGTACGCGAGGTTTTTGTTTCAATAGTAAAAAATAACATTAAAAATAAAAATTTTGAATTTTTTGGAAAAATAGCACTAGTTACGAAAAAAAATGAAAAGACAAAAGTTGTTGATTCTAAAATGATCTACAAATGTGTAATAAATTATTTTGTTATAGAATGCGTAGTTTGGATGTCAAAATATAGGAAAGATAATTCTTAAAATTTCTCAAAATGACAAGAAAATGAACATCACGGTGAATACTTGTTTGAATCTTTTTTTATAAGACAGAAAAAAATATCACTATCGAAATATACGAGGTGCTGTAAAAAATATCTCTCAATGGTCTCTCAATGGTACATAACAAAACCATAAACCCGGTTTATGTACTACCTAATGACAAACTTATTTTTGATATGTACCAGGATGACTTTTTAAATATAGTATAACATACATCATGTGTAATGTAAAATACGTAAATTTTAGAAACGTGCTAAAAATCATATCTATGAAATAAATATTTTGTCTATGATTTTATGAATCAAAAAAATATTACTGGTGATTCCACTTTTGAAATTAAATTTCTCTATAGCTGAAATCGTTAAAACAATTCTTCTTCAGGAAAACTTTTTTAAACAAGTAGAATTATTTGCCTTTTTTAAAAATTTGACACAGTAGAAATGTTGGGAATCTTTTTCTCGAAAAATTAGTATTCTTAATTTTTCGTAAAAAATGATTGATAATATCTTTTCAAGTTATGAAATCATAGAAAAATCTGTTCTCTTAGAGATTACGTGTGTTCGAATGTTAAATATACACAGCTTTTATTTGTTTTAATTGACCGGTTTCTGGCAGAGCTATAAGCCTCCTTTTGTTTACGCAAGCAGTTTTTCATAATTAATCACAATGACACAAGATACCATGACTTTTAAAAAATAAGAATCATTTTTATTGAAACAAGTTTAATGCGTAACGTTGACTTTGTTGCTTAATCATGTCCTTCATTTTACAAATTTTTATTGAAATAATTGGCTATCAAAAAAATTCTAATTTTGTTACACATAAAAGTCTTCGAATAAAAAATTTATGATACGTAAAAGTTGATCGCATAACAGTAATTTAATGTTGAAATAACAAAATATTAATATTTCGGCATTTCACAAAAAAATGCGCTTAAAAAATGATTTTTAGAGGTTTTGCTAGCCCCATGAAGTGTAACACGTATTTCCCATAAGAAAAAAGACGTTTTTGTAAATTTCATTCAGAATCGTGAATATTAAGTGAATCGAGTTGAAACTCAACATTTCGCTTTAAAATTAGCTGCAGAATACAAAAAAAGATTACTTTTTAAATATCACTCCCATAAGTCTGTTTTGTAGGGTCCCAAAAAATCCCACAAGAGAAAAATTGTGTTTTGCGAGTTTTTGGCACTAATTATGATTTTTTTGCGGTTTTTTAAAAACAAAAATTGTTTTTAATACATAAAGCACTACTTTATACTAATAATTATATGTTTGAATAAATTATTTCAACAATTTATTCATGTTTTTAGCAATTTTCTCTTAGAATAGATTCAGAAAGTCGTGGCTTTTTCCATGTTTTTCGTCTCATTTTCAACTTTTCAGTTCGAGTCACGCAATAATCAATTAAATTTAACAAAAAAAAAATGGTTCAACCCATTCATAATTATTTATAATAATATTTCCTCAGAAAAATGCTAGAAATTTGCAGTTTTCTCTCTTTGAATAATGTCAGAAAGTTGCTTTTTTTCTGAAATTTTACACTTTTTGTCTACTTTTTTCTTAGAGTAAATTATTAATCAATGTTTATAATTATTATATTAATTGTAACTATCTTCTCCTATAATAATGCTAGGTCGTCGCAGATTTTTATGAAATTTGAAACTTTTTGTCCACTTTGCACTTAGTGAGGCAATAATTATTGCAAATAAACAAATATCATTGTTTAAACAATGTATTATTGTTTAAAAATATCTTCTCTGAAACAATCACTAGAAGGTTGTGTTTTTTCTTAAATTCTTAAGTTTACTTTGGCTTTTTAGTTATGAAGAAATAATAAATAAACATAAGAGAGAATCGCTTTTCAAATAGTATCTTTCTTTTTTGTGAATATATATTCTTCTGAAACAAAACAGATATTTGAAATACTCTGCAAATTGACTATATGGATCATATCAAATGTAAATTTTCCCTGAGGTATATTAATATTAATAATTATTCCTAAATAAAAAGTCGAAAAAAGTTAAACATTTCAGAAAACTCTGCACCTTTCTAGAATTACTTTAATAGAAGACGATTAGAAACAATGATAAATCGTTTAAACAATTATATTTGTAAACTTGCATTAACTATTAACCTCTCTCTCATTGAAAATTCGAAAAAAAGTGGAAAGCTTTGGAAAAAACTGCAACATTCCAGCATTATTCTAACAGATAATAGTAAAACAATATGTATTACAAACAATTTGTATTCAATAAGCGCAAAAAAATGATAATCAGTACCGAAATCTCGCAAAACCCAACTTTTCACTATGGGGTCTTTTGGGACCCAAAAAACTGCCTTATGGGGGGCGATATTTGGGAAGTAATTTTTGATTCGTATTCTATGGCTAATTGTGAATGGAAATGTTACATTTCAACGTGATTCACCTAATATTGACGATTCTGAATAAAATTTAGAAAAACGTATTTTTTTCTTATGGGCTTGCGGAACCTCTAAATATTATTTTTTCCGACAACAAAAAAATTCATTTGAAGGGTATCGCGACATAACCATAGGAGTGCCATTTTTTTTGAAAACTCGTTTTATTGGCTTAAAAATTCTCTAAAATTTTACCATATATTGTGGTGAAAGGATATAGATATCCAAATTCGAACCGGAAGTCTCGATAAACTGTGATCAATCATATGAACTTTTGACTCTTTGTATTCAATTACATTCTGTTATTGTAATAATTTGGTTTATTCACGGAGACAACAAAATGTAATCTTTACAGCGATTTTAGAGTTATCTTGAGCTGAAACAAAAATTGAATTCACGTGTTAATATTTACGCCACCACATTGAAATGGTTACCATGTCAACTCATTGAATCATGTTTTTTTTTTCGATGCGAAGAAATTCAACTTTATTTACTTGAAAATTACTCGCAACAAAAATTCACTTTTTTCTGTGTTGAGATCCCTAGAGCTCCATCAAATCTCGAATGCACTTTCTCATTTTTCTATTTTTTTTTTTTTGAGAGTTCGATTTTTGAAAAGGTTTTTTCTTTCCTGAAAAATTTGTCTTGATGGACTTACATACTTTTGCCGCCCTAATTGTCCTGCCACTCGACTTTGGCAGACGTAAAAAAATCATATCCATTACAAATCCTTTATCTCTGAATTTATATTGTCATACTTTTTTGGGTTACCCTTAATTGAAAAAAAAGAAATATAAGGCAATTTTAAAAGTTTTCTGTTTTTGAAAATCTCATTATCTAAAATGGTCAGATTTTTTTCAATCACTCATGAAATGGTGCACGTGACATTTGTCAGGTGTTCTGTTTCTGTGATGGTACAGGCATTACAGGAATTATTTTGCAATCGAATAAAGTAAGGCGAAATTGATAGAATATGTAAATAATTCTTGTCTTTCCATTTTGAAGGAGAAACTTGTATTGGTGGAGGTGATGTAGTATGACCTGATATCATACGTGAATAAGCATATTAAAAAGTTTCACAATATTACCTTATCATTGTTTCAATGAAGCTAAAAATGTTACATAATAGATTGATTTTATTAAACTTTTTCATTAGTCATGTTTCGCATTTCTATAAGTTTTTTAAATTAAGATATACAGCCTTAAATAAAATCGTGATCGAATTACTAAATATTTCAATTAACCGATTGAGTAATAATTTAGTAATTTAATTAGTATATTGAAAAAAGGCTGCGTCTAGTCATCCCGAACAATTCGAGGAGTTGGAAAAGGGGATGGACTAGTCGTCCCGAAAATTCGGGACGACGAGCCAAGCTTCTGAAGAATATTTGACTAGGTACACATCCCGAATTTCGACGTGACAAGACACTATGAAAAAATTTAATTTAATTGAATAAAAGAATTTTCTTTGTTTAAAATAATGAGATTGAATCAATTATCTCAAGATATGAACTATTTTCACTGTAAACGAGATTTCAAAAGATTTCCAGAGATTGCAACATATTTGAACGATTTCCAGTGATTTTAAAGTATTTTAACCGATTTCAAAGTATTATAGAGTATTTTAGAGGACTAAAAAGTATTATTTTAATTACAAAATTCTTATGGAATTTAAAGATATTTCGAATGAATGATTCACAGATTTAAAATGATTTTTGAAGATTTCAAGAGTTTGAAGAATTACCTAGTTCATATTTCCGCGGATTAACAAGGATTAGATTAGATTAAAAATCAACTATTCCTTAAATTTTAGGCAGTACTTTATTTAATCACAAATTTTCTTCAAATGAACAAGTAATACATAACAAATTATTGTGAAATACAAGGAAGAAAACAACCTTATTATTTAAAATTGAACAAATTTTCACTTTTTTTAAAGATAATTTTGCTTTGATTTTAAAAAACGAATTATGATCTAGGATCATGTGACTTAACATTTTGACAAGTTTCACAATATTGCCTTCCGATTGTTTCAATAAAGATAAAAATATTAGGCTTTATTGGCTCACTTTTTTCTAATTGAAGTAGTAGAATTTCAATAGTAATGAATGAAATTTTCCAAATTTAGATTTGTCAAACAAATTTTTACTTCTTTTAGAGTACTTTTACTTTAAATAAAAAAAGGAAGTCAAAGAAATGATTTCTTAAATTTAAACATAACTTTTCTCTGGGTAGCATTAAACAGTTGCTGGGAGTCAAGCGGTCGCATATTTTATTGAATAGCTGTAACCAATCTATTAGTAAATAACAACGTTCTTTCTACACAGTAAATTTATCTTAAATTCAAAGAATTTTTTTGCCAACAAAATTGAAAAATTTGGTATCTAGACACTCAGAAAAAAGATTCCTTGATTCAAAGACAAATATAAAGATTATAATTAATTACTTATTTGTTATATAAAAAAACATTTAGCGCAGTTTTACAAGGTTATACGATAATTTTATTACATATATACGGAAATAATGTGAGTCAAATATAACTGATAACGTGTCAGATTATTGTGAAACAGAAATATATAAGAAAAATGAATTTCCCATTTTTATAACCTTTTCTTAAGTAATGTATATACAGCCTTAAATAAATGCATATATTTTCACAAATTGTTTTTCTGTTGATCTTTAGTGGCTCAATTTTCTCTAATTGAATAACGGGAATTTCACTAGTAATTAATGAAATTTCAGTAATTTAGATTTGAAGAGTACATTAAAAAAACTTCTATTTGATCTAAAGGGATTAATTTACTTAGTTAAAAATGATGAGATGAAACCATAAAATAGTCTGGAAGTAGTAGAAAAAAAACGGGTTTCTTTATAAATTCAAGATTAAACAAATTATTTATCTTTCAAATGTTATCCTGTACTTTATTTCAATCAACAAATTTTGGTTAATTATCAAAATAGTATAAAGAAAATCATTTCTCGAATTCAAAGCAGAAAAAAATTTTATCATTGAAAATCTAAAATTTGTTTACTTATTTTAAAAGCAGTTTTTACTTTGAATTAAAAAAATATTTTATGATATAGGATCATTTGACTTAGCCTATCAACAAGTTTCAAACTATGGCCTTCTTATTGTTTCCATAAAGATGAATATGTTGCACAATCGATTTCGTTTATTGACTGTTCTATTTTTCATGTTCCCCATTTCTATAACAATTTTTAATTAAAATATATATGTACATAGCCCTGAATAAATACATATATTTTATCAAAGTACTTTTCTATTAATCTTTAGAATTTAGATTATAACATTTTATGCATTATGATTGCTTTTTCCCCAATTCAGGGGTAACTTATAAGGGTTGAAATGATCTGACCTATTTCTAAATTTTTAAATGGATAAAATAATATAAAATGGATAATAATTTTTCAAAGTCATTGGGGTGATTTTTTAGGGGGGTTGCTAATAAGGGTGGAAAAATTCTAAAAATTTTTTTTACACATTGAGTGCCTATGAATTCAGATCTACATTGTACGAGCTATGCCAAACTACTACAAATCAATCGGTGCTTAAAGGGTTAAAATAATGAGATTAAATCAATTATTCCTTAAATTTGAGCTAGTTCTTTATTTGGATGAACAATTTTTTTGACTTCAAAAATAATATCAAGTAAATCGTTTCTTCAATTTAAAGAAGAAAGAAAACATGATTATTTACAATAAAATTTTCACTCCTTTTAAAGGTACTCGTAATTTAAATTTTAAAAAAATGAAGTTAAAGAAACGATTCCTTAAATTTAAACATATATTTTTTCTTGGTGGCATTCAACGGGTTGATGAGCTATTTTTCAGGTAAAAACATTTTGTATTGCGTTTTTATTGTATAGCTGTAAAAAATCTGTTAATAAATTAAAAATTTTTTCTACAAAGTAAATTTATGTAGAATGTACAGAATCTTTTAGCTGAAAAGTGGGGATTGAAAAATTTGGCTTCTAGATGATGTCAAATATGAAGATTATAATTTATGAGCTATTATAGCAAGTATGTATAATCATATCTTTTCGGGACACGTATGTCAAATCTAACTGATGATGTGTCATATTATTGAGAAATAGCAATATCTCAGAAGAATGAGTTTTACTTTTCAATCGACCTTAGAAATATTTGAATAAATATAGGATGAATTGAAGGCAGATAGCGAAAAGTATATATATATACAAAACTGAAGCATCTTGTATAAAACATTCATTTGTTCGTAATCATTCACGAATTATCTGAGCAATAATTAGTCTTGAGAACAATGAAGATCCTTCTTGCAACTATGTTGATCGCATTGGCGGTTTTCCCCGATTCTGTTGGTGAGTATATAATTATATATAATAATGTAATATCATATAATCTAGGCTTTTTTCAGGCCCACATTATTGTATATCATATTTTCATACACATTTATTATTCCCATGAAAAAAAAAGATTTAATATTTTATTTATTTCCGGGAAGCTGTATTTCGTCGCTCTTGCCCCGCGTGTGTCGGGGCAAGACCGACTTCGGATTTTTTATGAAATACAAATATCTGAGGATGTGAAAATTTGATGGTTTGATTCTTTGGTTCTTTATGCATTGAAAATTTCACTTTTGAACATATGCTGCGAGAAGTAAAAGGTTTTTTAATTTGTAATCCTGATAGCTGTGGGTATGACTTCTGATTCGTTTACATTCTGCTAGGTGAGGACAACTTGGTTGCTTTTGCCCCCGTAGTAAAATTTTTAAAATTAGTTGATAGACTAATGTTTCATCTACTAGTATATCAAATTTTGATGTTGTAATTATTTCATTTAATGTTGCAAACGTTATATTTTTGCCAGCGAATCTTCCACTCTTTAGTTGTCAAAACTATTTTCTGGATTCTTTAGCAAATAACTCAATTCATTTTCCAGCATTTTTTTAACAGATTTTACGGAAATCTCAAATATGCTTTGAGAACGTTGTATATGATTTACAGAAGTTTCTTTAATTGAAGCCTATATGCAGAGATGATGTTGGATCAATACAAATATTTTGATTGTGAAACTATATTTACTGTTCATAATATATAGCAAGAGATTCTTTCTCAAGCTGGGATTTTTTATTCTACGTCGTAGTACATATCATAGAACATATTAATAATCCATATAACAAACTATTTCATCATTCACTCACAGTTTGAAAAAGGATTTCAGAAATAGAGATTTTTGTTGATCTAACGTTATCTCTGCCGATGATTCAATTATAGTGAGAAAATTCCAGGAAATTCACGTGTTTAAATGACACCATTTTTTTATATAATTACAATTCTTTAAAATGATATTATTTTTCTCAATTACGAAATATGACTCGTAGCATGTGTAACGATTGGATAGAGTACTCCTAATGTTTTTTCAATATTGACAAAACATAAAAAACAGATTCTTAAGGTATATCCGGACCAACTATTCGTCAAGGTAAAATTTAATTCGACTATTTAAATTTGATTCGAATTTTCTATAAGATTCCACTACCACGTTTTTGGACATATTTGTCAGATAAATGTATTACATTATTTTATTTTTATATCAACATTTTATTATTAATTTTCAAGAGGAAGAAAAATATAACATTCAATCAAGTCATATGTATAGAACAGTATGTTACTTTATATTTGACATGAGTTCAAGTAACTTCATTGTTAAATAACAGTCAAAATAGTATTTTCACAATATACATTACAAATAAACATTTTTTCCATATTTATATTACAGTATTTAAATTTAAATAATAATTTTTTTAAAATTCTCTTTACATTTTGATCGAACGATAAAATCTGGAATTTCAAAGGTACTTGAATTATTTCTAGCTCACATCATCCTGTTCATTTTTCGTTGATTTCTGGATTTTTTCTCCTAATATAAGAATTTGTTGAAATTTTCAAGATCTTCGCTATTCGTGAATAGCGACTGAGAAATATTTTTTGGTTCCAAATTCAACTATACTTAGTTGGACGTGGAACTACTCAGTTCCAAATCAGTTTTCCTTGGTTAGTGATTTCTAATTTTAGTTTATAAAACTTTTTTTTCAAAATTGATCTATTTTGTTGAATTTTTTTGTAAATAATTTTTTTAAACTGAATATTCAAATGTTCCATGTTCGCCGGAAAATTGATCTTTGTCAGTTCAAAATTCAATGCTTTGGTTAAAAATTTCTGTGTTTTGATGCAACTTTGTCTTTGGTGGTAGAATATTAATCTTCTTGGAGACTAATTCATCTTTTTGATTGAAAATTCATTTTTTGGTAAAAAATTTAACTCTTAGGTTAGAAATACCTTTAAAAATTCAAATATTTGATTAAAAATGCATTTATTTTGAAAAAATTAATCTTTTTGGTAGAAAATTAATCTTGTTCGTTTAAAATGTACCTTTTTGGTCGCAAAATCATTTCTTTGGTTAAAAATTAGTCCCTTTTTTGAAAATAAATGTTTTTACCTGAAAATTTAACTGTTCTACGTTTTGTCGAAAATTGATCTTTTTAGATAGAAATTTGATCTTCTTGGTTGAAAATTTATCTGTTTTGTTGAAAACTTTTTTTCCAACTGAAAATAAAAATATTCTATTTTTGGTTGAAAATTGATCCTTTCTACTTGAAAATTCATCTATTTTGTTGAAAATTTGTTTTTTTTTTTGTAGAAAGTTTATCTTTTGTGTTGAAAATTCAACTATTTGCTGAAAAAGTTAGTCAAAGTAGGCACTGTCCACCTATAAAAAGGTTTCGTAGCCTATTAAGACGTTAATTGAGTGGTTTGACCACCCCCTCCCATACTTCCTTTTCCCTACTCTCTCTATATTCCCCTACTTCCCCACCCCACATTTAACCCCCTTAACTAACTTCTTCCTCTACTTTTCCCTCTTCTCGCTTTCCAAGCTAACACTCTCCTTCCCCTACTTCCCCTTCCTAGCACTCAAGTCCCCTCCCCTACTCACCCTAAGTTCTAATCATTGTCCCTACTTCCCTTCACTTACACATACGCTTAATTTCCCTACTTCCATCCATGATTTCTCCTCATTTACACTACCCTCACTTCCCATAATTTTCCCTCCCTTACCCTACTTCCTAACTCCATATTTCCCCTCACTTCCATCACTTCCCCTCCCCACATTACCCCTCACTACCCCTCTTATAATTTCTCCTCACTTATTCTACTTCCCCTCCCCTAATTTCCCCTACTTCACCTACTTCCTCTCGCCTTCTTTGTCCTACTTTCTCTCCCTTTATTTCTCCTTATTTCCTCTTACTTCTCTCACATCCCCAGCCACCATTTCTATTTATATGTGTACTTCTTTATGTATATCTTACACTTTTTTTAGCGATGCTACTATTTTGCTATTAGTTTGAAATTTCTTTTTAAATTGCTCGCTAGTGAAACTTTTTTCTCACTCTGCCTTTTTTTCCAAACTTCTTCGCTAATAATCTTCGCTGAGTCAAAGAATTTTGACTGATTTCGGGGATTTAAAAGAATATTCTAGGGGATTTCAAAGCCTTTAGATTATTTGAAAGATTCCAAGGGATTTCAGTGAATTTAAAAGATTTCAAGGGACTTTAAGAGATTTCAAGAAGTTTCATCTAATTTTAGAGGATTTCAAAGTTTTCAAACTTTTTAAAGAAATTACAAGAGATTAAAAAAATTTCAAGAGAATTTCAAAGAATGTCAAAGATATTAAAGGATTTACAATATTTTAAGAGATTTTGAGGAATTTTAAAATATTTAAAGGATTGATAGGATTTCAAATAAAATTAAAAGATTCCATAACATTACCAGGAATTTTAATAGAATTCGAGGGATTTAAAAAAATGGAGAGTTTTCCTGAGATTTTAGTGGATTTCAAAGGGGTATATCAGATTTTATGGGATACTAGCTTCAAAAAACAAAAATTAAAAATTATTCAATGAGTAAACAATACAAAAATTGGTATATAGATACATTTTTTTAAATTGTTTTCAATAACAACACTTTTTGCGTACATTTGTATAGCAGTATTTTTATTATTCGATCAGCAATAGCATAGATTGAAATTATTAGCCTATGGTCCAATTTTTGAAACTCCAATTTTCAATTGACAATACATGCCAAAATATTTAGAACTCTGCAAAACCATCCAACCACATTATTTAGTACCCCAAACACTATAAAATGTAAAGAAAATAAAGGAAATCGATGACCCACTTTTTCCTTTTCAAAATTTAAGATGTTCATTACGGTGTAAATTTTTTTTGCATTCAGTAGAATTCATTTGGATTCACTATTTAGTAGGGTGGGTCGAAAAAAATAATTGTAGAAATCTCAAAGAATACCATGTCGAGAAAAATATGTTTATTAAAATTATTATCTGCAACAGATAATTATGTTTTAGTACACCCTTGTCAGTAACTTTTATTTTTTGCGTCTATGAAAAACATAAATTTTTTGCCATTTCAGTGTTTTTTGGATCCGAATGAACTCACAAAAATTTCAAAATATATGGGGATCAGAACTGGAAACACTAAAAATTTGATCCAATTTGACTACAGTTTTGATCCCCCATATATCTCGAATTTTTGGTGGGTTCATTGTGATGCGAAGAAAGCCCTCAAGTGCCAACATTTTTTTTATGTTTTCATGGGGGCAAAAAATTAGAGTTAATTGAAAGGATACATTAAAACTTAATTATCTCGTGCAGAATAGTATCCTAAAATCTGACAAAAATTGACAAGACTCTAGACACCCCCAAATATAAAAAAAATTAAAATTAAAAAAAAACATTAAGACTCAGTAAATGATAATTTTTTAAACCTATTTTGCTCGCGGGCGTTACCTAGTCCAGTTACCAGTATAGTTCACGAGGATTTTATTGTTTGCGATTTCTAAACTTTTTTTTTTTTCGACCCACACTTTCATTTATTCATTCAAGTTTATATTATAAATCTGAAAACTCATACATTTCTATTTGTTCTTACAGAATTGAGTTCATTAGCATCATGTCTCACGGCGTCGAGCAGAAAAGAAGCTGCGGCTGAGGAGGAACCATTTCTTTTCTACAAAGATATTAACGACAAATTTGTCGCAGTCAACCTGAAGACTGATAACCTACGTGCATCGGGTGGTTATTTCTTTGGAAAAAACGTCGGGGATCACGGAGCTGTTCCACTATATAATCGGAATGGGAAGACTGTCATACAAAAAATAAAACCATTCAACGTTAAAGGGCAAATACCTGTACTCACAGGCTATCTTGAACAATTCAATGTCTACCAAAAATATATTAGGTATTCCGGAGTACCTCGTTCCGAAATTCGGGAGGAATAGTCCAATATTTTTCAAAAGCTTGGCTATTTGTCCCGAATTTTCGGGATGATTAGTCCATCCCCTTTTCCAACTCCCCCAATTTTTCGGGACCACTAGACACAGCCTAAGTCATAATAACAAAATGTATTATGTGAAATATTTCAATTCAACATTTTTATTCATAATTATTTCTGCGTCCTGTGAAAACCTAATGATTTTAACAGATTGATAATAAAATGAATAATGAACTTACATTTATTACTTTTTTTCTTCACTCCCAAATCTCAACCATAAATCTCGAATAGTCTATGGGTCATTGACAAAAAGTGGTAAAATTTAAGTATCGGCTATTTCATCCATTTCCTTAATTTAGTATTTTTTTTAATAATATTATTATAGATACTTTAGACAAACATTAAAAAAATTATTACAACAAAATAGCTATTGGAGAAAGTAATACATAGCAAAATAAAGATGGCCATTTATCCTATATTTCATACTCTTTTAATACAGCTGCACTTTTACTCAGATGATCTTCATCCGGTACCAAGTAAACATCCATATTTTAAGCCTCTTAGATCGATTATTGAATGAGATTGTGTATAAATTAATGAAACAATAATCCAACAATTCAAAAACATGTTTTCGTTTATATGGTGATCATTTTCCCAAATATTATAAAAATTGCGCAAGCTTCAAACTGTGTCGTATTTGACATACAATCATGACAGTAATTACTACCAAATATCGTAGCCAACAAATCACAAATAATTTTGTTTGGTTAGATTGGTAAAAGGCATGAATTTGCTTATTTATTTTAAAGTTGTTTTGTGGGTAGCACTTAGTTGGTAGTGCTCGCATTCCAATAGAACCAAAGTTATTACCTAACCTTCAACAATTTATTCATCTCGTAGCGAATTAATTTTATTTGTTTTTTCAATATTATTAATTAATTTTCAGTCGAAAAACCAAAACGAATTTTCAACAAACTAGTTCAATTTTCAACCAAACCAGTGAATTTTCAACTAAAATGATGAATCTTCATCTGGAATAGTTGAAATTTAGTTAAATTTTCAACGGAATATTTAGGCAAATTTTCAACCAGAGATGAATTTTCAACTATAATGAAGAATCTTCAATCAAAAAATTGTTTTTTAACAGAATTGTTAAATTTTCTAGGAAGTAGGTTAATTTTTTATTAATAGAGATGAATTCTCAATAATAAATATAATAGTTGATATATATTAACCAAACCCGATTTTAATTTCAAATCCTAAACAGTTGAAGTCAACCAAAAAAAGATAAAATTCAACAAAAACTTGTCTTTTCAAGCAAAAAGGATATTTATAAAAAAATGGTTTAATTTTTTCTAAAACAAAAACATGAACTTTCAATCAAGAAGTTTAATGTTCAACAAAAAATAAGAATTTTCAACCCAATACCTAGTTTTATTTTCAACTGAAATAAAAAAAATTTATAATCAAAAATGAAATAGTTAAATTTTTAGTAAAAAAAAGGTAATTTTAAACCAAAAAAACTGCTTTTGAAGAAAATAATTTAAGTTTTCACCAAAGCAGTTCAATTTTCAACCAGGAGAATAAATTCTCAAGCTAGAAGATTAATTTTCTGCCAAAAAGACGAATTGCAGGCCAGATTCTTAATTTTCTACCAAAATAAAAATAAAATTTAACAAAACACATGAATTTTCAACTTAGAAAAACAAATTTTTACATCAAATGAAACAGTTAAATTTTCAAACAAACATCTTTCAACTAAAAAATCAAGAATCTTCATGCAGAAAACTAAGGTTTTAACAAAGTAGGTTAGCTTTCAACCGAGTAGTTAAATTTTCAACTAAAAAATATACATTATCAACTAAACATAGAATCGTTAAATTCTTTATTGGAAAAAACAATTAATTTTTAACTAGTTTTCAACCAAATAAATGAATTTTTGTATCGAAATACAGTTGAATTTTCAACCAAAAAGGATGAATTCTCAAGAAAACAGTTGAAATTTTAACCAAAAAATGACTCTAACAAAATTGTTGAATTTTATACAAGGTAGATTAGTTTTCAACCAAAAGAAATGAATAGTCAGTAAGAATATGATAGTTGATATTTCAACCAAAACTGATTTGAATTTTAAATGAAAAACAGTCAAAGTCGAATAAAAAGACGAATTAAAAAAAAAGTTGAATCTTCAGCCAAAAAGACAAATTTTCAACAATAAAGTTGACTTTTCATTGGAAAAGAAAACTTGTTAACAAAATTGATAATATAAAAAAAATAAGATCATGCCATTTTCACTAAGGAGATTAATGTTTAACAAAGTAAATTGAGTTTTAACCCAATAATTCAATTTTTAAATAAAAAAATAAATTTACAATCGAAAATGCAAACATTGCATTTTTAGTGGAAAAAATTAATCTTAAACAATTAAAGAAACCATTTTTCAACGAAATAGTTCAACTTTTTACCAAAATCGTTCAATTTTTAACCAAAAAGATTAATTTTCAAACAAGAAGATTAATTTTCTACTAAAAAAGTTGATTTTTTTGTGCAAAATACATCAGTTTTCAGCCAAATATTAGAATTTTCAACAAGATAGTTCACTTTTCAACCCAACACATACATTTTTCAAGTATGTCCTGTTATTCCACACTCTGTACTCAAGAAATCACTGAAAGATATTGGAATAGTGACAGCTTATATAATAACCTTTCTAGGAGCTGGTTTGTCCAACTCCGGCTTTACTCACGTCTTAAGTTTTAGAAGACAGATATATACATCCACCCTGGCAAGTGTCTCAAATATACTAGAATCCTTACAAGTAACTTATGATGATACTTTTTATTGGATTTACCTATCTTCTGATAAGGTAACGTGCTTTTTATGTAAAAAATCATGGAACATTGCAAGGAACTGCAAAACCGACCCTTCAGTCTCACCAGAAAATGTTGTTCAAACAAACAATGCTTGAGGTAGAGATATCTTGTGCCAGCTCAAAGATAACTCTTTGATTCTTAAACCATCCAAGTATCCTCTACTCTCACCCCCAGGGCCTGAAGTCATCGCAGTCGTGGACTCCTTGAATTATTATTATTATTATACCATTAAGCCATTTCCCTTTCGGGGTAGGTTTCATGCCGATCGCGTTAATTTTACTCCTGTCCTTTTCTTGACAGGTCCATGTCTCGCTACCGTATAGTACAGTCGGTACGAATATAGAATTATGTATGGCCATTTTAGCTTTTTTTGATATGTTTTTATTTGTTAGGATGGACCCTGCTCTACCGATAACCTTCTTACCCTCATTTATGCGCCTATCTAACTCCCCATCTATTTTTCCGTCGCTAGTGAATAGGCTACCCAGGTATACGTACTTCTTAACTTGTTCTAATCTCTCATTATTTAGGACAATGTTGCATATTGTTTTCGCACTTTTTCCTTCAAACACCATGATTTTTGTTTTATTTACGTTAATTTTGAGGTCCATGTTCTTTATGCTTGTATTAAGTTTATTCAACATTCTTTGCAAGTCCTCGATTGATTATGCCATAACAATCTTGTCATCTGCGAAAGCTAACCCACGTACCTTGACTGTTTCGAGATCTACACCTTCTTCATCGAAGAGGGCAGTTCTTAGACACTTATCCATGAATATGATAAATAGCCACGAGGACATAACGCATCCTTGTTTTGCGCCTTGCATAATATCGAACCAGTCACTCATTTTCCCATTTACCCTTACACTCGCTTTACTACCTGTATATATTGTTTTTATTGCTTGTAGAAGCCCTCCATTTACTCTGTACTCTTTAAGGACTTCCCAAAGTTTATTTCTATTTACCTTGTCAAATGCTTTTGCTAGGTCAATAAATGCACAGAAAACTTTCTTTCCTACTCTCAAGCTTTTTTCTATGATCTGTCTTAGGCTAAATATCTGATCTTTACATGATCTTCCTGGCATAAATCCACTTTGGACTTCCCATATCTTTTCTTGTGTGATTTCCATTACCCTACGAATAAGTATTTTTGAGTATATTTTACTTACGGTACTTAGTAGGCTGATACTTCTGTAATTACTGCAGTTGCTTTTATCTCCCTTTCTTTTGTATATTGGTACGATAATCGCTTTTTTCCAATCGTCTGGGACTTTCCCCGTCTCGATACATAAATTTATCAATTCGCACAACCTGTGAGGTATGTACTCGCCACCGCATTTAAGCATTTCAGCGCTAATACTGTCTATACCAGCAGCCTGCCCGTTTTTCAAGTTCTTAATTATGTCTCTGACCTCAGTTACACAGACTTTTTCAATTAGGTTTTCTAATGGATCATGATCTATGTCGCAGTTTTGTTGTCCTATATTAGCTTGACCTCCTAATAATTCTTTAAAAGAGTCTTTTAAAGCGTCTAATATCTCGTCTATATCATATAGCATTTCACCTTTGCTGTTTCTCATGCTGGCAAACTCTGTACTTTTACTTTCCTTCAACTGTTTATATAATAGTTTCATAATTCCTTCAAAGTAGTTTTTTATTTTGTTCTATTCTTCTGTTCTGATTTTTTCTTTACTCTCCTTGAATAGTCGTTTAACTTTCCTCTTTTTGTCTTTGTAATCATTTTCGAGTCTATTTCTCTCCTCATTGCTAAGACCTGTTATGTTTAATGTTCTCTGGTGCGCTTCTTTTTTTTCTTGCTGGGCTCCTTGAATTTCATCATTCCACCACGCAGTCCCACTTTACTAGCTCTTCATCTAAAAATTTGAAAATTTTACCAAACCTGGAACTAAATCTTGAAAATAAGAACTCCACGAATGGCGAAGAACCCTATGAAAAAGTTGAGTCAAGAAAGAAAAAGAAAATAAATGATTCTCCTACAAACACGAATAGCAAAAACAATGATGAACTGCTAGGTTTCTCCGACAAGGCAAGAGGAGCCTTGAATTCAGCTTCCATTGCCAAAGAATATACTGATAATACCTAAGCCTTGATTACGATGATGAAAGAATTGCATCCGAGCTTAACAGAGTGAATAGCGAAAATCAGATGCACCAAAATTATTAAGAAACTTCGAAAATCTATGGTAGGTGATGAAAACATCAGCTCTAAGGAAGAGTCTCTGTCAATCTCGAAAGACAAGGAAAAAATTGAGACTTAATTTCTATTAATGGCTCTGAAAATTATACAGTGGGACCTTAATAGGTTCCATCCTCCAAACGAATTTATTAACTTACTTTCAATTTCCATCTATAATATGTTTCTAAGATATAAATTTCAAGGAATTATTTTGCCAGTGTAGTGTAGCAATTTACATGAAAAGTGATGTATAATATGAAGAAGTCAAACTCAATACTAACCTTGAAGCTATCGCCTTGTCTATTTTTACCCCATCTAAAATATGAATTTGCAATGTGTGAATTCCAAATCAGTGCGAAATAAGTCTTCTTTTGAGCTCAAACATCTTACTGATCAACTTCCCAAACCACTTATCCTGCGAGGAGATTTTAATAGCCACAATTCGCTCTGGGGCTCAAACCATACTGATGCCAGAGGCGGGATAATTGAACAGTTTTTAGATGAGCCTGACGTTGTTCCTCTGAATAATAATAATAAACCCACACGTTTCAATATATCTGTTACAGGCAAAGTACATAATCCGGCAATATATATGATCCCTAGGCATTATATATAATGCCTAACAGAGTCCAGGCTGTGTATGTAATACTCTCTATTATACAGATTGCCTAGGCATTATATGTAATGCCCAGAAGAGACCAGGTAAAGTGTGTAATAAATATTCTCCCTTTAAGCTGTTTTTCGTTTTTTTGAAACCTTCATTACTTCGGTGACTTTAAAGATAGTTAGATGTATTTTTTAATTATTCATTATAAGACGCAGTTAAAAAAATATATTTTTTCAAACGAAAAATTTAATAAATTTTTGGATTTTTCAAAAACAAATATTTAAACTCGATTTTTGAAAAAAATGCACTTTGGACTTTCTTTAAAAAATTGTTTAAAGATAGTTTACGATGTTTCTTTTCCAGAAATAATTAAAAATGCATTGGCAATTTTTTTTCAAATTTCATCTGTTCGAATACGAATTAAAACTTATTCATTCAGTATAACCCGCAGAGTCTGCTTTATAGGGTCCCAAAGAATCCCATAAGTGAAAAATTGGGTTTTGCGAGTTTTTAGCGCTAATTGATTGTAGTGATGCATTCGAGATGATTTCGAGATTTTCTTGAAACATGTTTAGGTAAACTAAAAACTTCATGGAGATCGAGAATCTCGAATAAAAAATTTCGAGATCTCGAGTCAAGAATCTCGAAACTTTTTATTCGAGATTCTCGATCTCCGTGAAGTCTTGAGTTCACCTGAACATCTTTTAAGAAAATCTCGAATTTTCTCGAAATCGTCTCGAATGCATCACTAATTGATTGTAGTGCATAAAATACTACTTTCTATAAATAATTGGTCTAGTATTGAGCTCCGGCAAATTTTGCCGTATTTAAAGTTTCTAGTCCGGAAAGTTTTTGTGTGTCAATAAGGAGTTTTCTGTTCCGATCATATTTTTTGCTACTTTGGAAAAATAGTAGAATATTTTAAATATATAATCAAGAACATTACACACTAAAAGCGCACTAAAGAATTGCTCACCACTTCACTATTCCTATAATAATACACTTTATCACTAATTTGCGAATTGTCTAGCAGATGGCAACACTTCAGATTCGAATCACAAATCCTCACATCACTTTCCTGTGACCAGTCACTAACACTCGTATTTTTTAAAGTTAGACTTGGAAAAGGGGTTCGAGATGTGACAGATCACTCTTCTGTGACTAGTCACTAAAATGCCATACTAAAAAATTAAAATACGGCACAAAATGCTGTATTTGTATATGTTAGGCTCCGAACCCGAAAACGCCCAATGGGCGTTTAAACCGCACGCACCTAGGAGTGGGCATTTCTAAATGCCCCGAACTAGGTGAGAGCGCTTTTAAGTGCACCGACCTAGGTGTGGGCATTCTCAAATGCACCCACCTAGGTGGGGCAAAACTGAAACGTCCCGAACCCGTTCTAGTTGTCTTTAGATACAGAGAACGCTTTTTGGGGAATAAAAAAATTTATTCTTGTGATGAGAAACTAGTATTTTTGTTGAGGCACATTCTGAAGCACACAATCCTGGTAAAAGTCAAGGATGAAAAAAAACAGTTATCATATATTAGATAACTGATGTTAAAAAGTGATAAAGACGATATAATTATTATTGTTATTGTTTTCGTTATGTCAACATTTGCTAAACATTTTTAATAAATATTAGGTACATAACGTTTTTTTTTATTTAGATTTTTTAAGATAACATTTTTTAAACAGATAGCCAATGTAATAATAGTAAAATTATTCCAAATTACCAGATAATGAATTTTCAACAAAAAAGTTAATTTTCAACAAATAATTTGAATTTTCAACAAAATATTTAGATTTTCAGTTGAAAAAATTAATTTTTAACAACAAAAAACGAATTTTCAACTAAAGTTATGAATTTTTAACTAAAAAAATGAACTTTTCAGAAACTAGTTCCACTTTCAACTAAAATGTTTAACCTAAAAAGATGAATTGGAAAAAAAATTTAATAATTAATATTCAGAAAAAAACGAAATGTTGTAATTAGAAATAAAAAATAACTGCATTCAACTAACAGAAACGAATTTTCAACAAACAGAAACGAATTTTCAACAAAATGCTTGAAATCTCTACTAAACATATTAATTTTCAATTGAAATTTTCAGTTGTGTTTTTAAATAAAGAAACTTAGTTTTGCAAAAAAAAGTCCTTTTTGTGATAAAAAACTAGTAATTTTGTTGAGGCACATTCAGAAGCACAGAATCCTGATCAAAGTCAAGGATGAAAAAAAACAGGCATCATATACTAGATAATTAATCTTAAAAAGTGATAAAGACGATATAATAAATATTGTTATTGTTATGTGAAAACTTGCTTTACATTTTTTGTAAATATTAGGTACATAACTATTCATTAGTTTTTTTTATTTAGAATTTTCAAGGTAGAAAAAAGTCTCCACAGGTACGTATCAGTTATGTAATATTTGCATCTGTTTATTTTTACACGAACTGTTGATGCATTCAAAATCTCCTACCATAACTTTCTTCAACCAATAGACAAAAGTACCCCCCCCCCCCCACGAGAGTAGTGATATATTTATCACATTGTGGGCACCATGGCAAATGTTAACTGTGAATTAGTGGATAATGACTCAAAATACGAATTTGGAAAAAAATAATGGACAGGATAAGCGGAAAAACGGAAAGTGAGTTAATTACATCAGAAAGATATGAAAAATTAATAAGTGAGATGGAAGCGGTCAGGCAGTTGAAAAAGGACGGCAAACCCTTAGTGACGAAACACTACAGACGTTTAAAACGATTTTGTATCTTACTAGCAATTAGGTGATTTTTTTGGGATATTTGTACACAATTCGTGTTTCTATTTGATTGCCAGCGAACTTTCAAATATGAATAAAAGCACTGTCAAGCACATATACGTATAATTCACGTTAATATAAGTCATGTACATATGAGTCAATTCAAATTAACTTCGGAATTCGATGTTGGTAAAGTTTGCATTTGAAAGTTGTTAATTATATGTTTGTTTATTATTATTTTTTTAATGAACTTTTTCGTAAAAAATTCAACTGTTTTTTGAAGAATTCATCTTTTTGGGTTGAAAATTGATATCCCTTGGTAGAAAAGTCTTACTTTTTGGTGAAAACTCATTTTTCTTGTTTGAAAATTAACTTTTTTGTAAAAAATTCAACTGTCTGCTAAAAAATCGTATTTTGGGTAACAATTTATATAAAAATGCAACTATTTGAGGTCATTGTTCAATCATTATTGTTTGAAAACTCTAATAGTTAGTTTTAAATCCATATTTGTACGTTGAGAATACAAGTATTCGTTTAAAAATTTAAGCATGTTCTTGAAAATTCGTCTTTTTTGTTTGAAAGTTCAACTATTTATCTTTTTTGGTTGAAAATGTAACTATTTTGGTGAAAAATTTGTTTTCCTTCGTTAGAAAATTAGTTATATGGTAAAAAATTAATTTTTGTTGTTGCATAATGAATCTAACTCGTGTTTTTTGTATTACCTCAAAATATTTGGAATGATTTTTTTATTATTAAATTGGCTATCTGTTTAAGGAATGTTACTTTGAAAAATCTAAATAAAAAAAACTAATGGATAGTTATGTTCCTAATAATTATTTTAAATGTTTTTGTAAAAATAAATTCCTTTATTTAAAAATGCAACTGAAATTGCAATTAAATCAAGACCGAGAGCTTAGTTTATTCATTCCATCTAATAGATCTGGCCCTCAACAAATTATTTAATTTTGACAACTGAAAATCTAAATATTTTGTTGAAAATTCAAATTATTTGTTGAAAATTAACTTTTTTGTTGAAAATTCATATTCTCTGGTAATTTGGAATAATTTTACTATTATTACATTGGCTATCTGTTTAAAAAATGTTATCTTAAAAAATCTAATTAAAAAAAAAATAGTTATGTACCTAATATTTATTAAAAATGTTTAGCAAATGTTGATATAATGAAAACAATAACAATAAAAATAGTAATTATATCGTCTTTATCACTTTTTAACATCAGTTATCTAATATATGATAACTGTTTTTTTTTCATCCTTGACTTTTACCAGGATTGTGTGCTTCAGAATGTGCCTCAACAAAAATACTAGTTTTTCATCACAAGAAGACATTTTTTTATTCCCCAAAAAGCGTTCTCTGTATCGAAAGACAACTAGAACGGGTTCGGGACGTTTCGGTTTTGCCCCACCTAGGTGGGTGCATTTGAGAATGCCCACACCTAGTTCGGTGCACTTAACAGTGCTCTCACCTAGTTCGGGGCATTTAGAAATGCCCACTCCTAGGTGCGTGCGGTTTAAACGCCCATTGGGCGTTTTCGGGTTCGGAGCCTAACATATACACTACGTTAATAATAATTAGATGTTCATATAAATTGTTTAAACAATTTATTATAGTTTTTAGGAATTTTTACTTAGAATAGAGTTCGGAAGTCGCGATTTTTCCGAATTTCTAACTTATTTCCAACTTTTCAATTAAAATGAAGTGATAATTAATCCAAGTTGACAAAAATATTTGTTTAAACAATTTAGTATTATTTTAAATAATATTACTTTGAATAATGCTAGAAAGTTGTGTTTTTTTCTGAAATGTTCAACTTATAGTCCAAAAACCGCAACTAACTATCATTAATAAAAAAGATATTTATGAAAAATAGTAATTTGTTAAAACAATTATGCTTGTTTAATTTAATTTATTATTGGTTCGCTCGAACTGAACAGTTGATAATACGCGAAAAAATCATAATTAGCGCCAAAAACTCGCAAAACCAAATTTTTTACTTACAAGGTTTTTTTGGGACCCTTCAAAACAAACTTATGGGGGTGATATTTTAAAAATAAGTTTTTATTCGTATTTTATGGTTGATTGTGAAGAAAAATTTTGAATTTCAACTTGATTTACCTAATATTAACGATTCGGAATAAAATTCACAAAAACGTATTTTTCTCACATGAGAAATGCGTGTTAAACTTCATGATTTGACATGTAATTGCTCATTTCACAAATTGCCCAGGCATTGTAAGTAATATCAGACCTAACTCAGGTAATGAATTTATATTATTCCAATGATAAGTTAGTTAAATTTAAATTTACAATTCAATCTAAATTAGTTTCAAATTGTTATGTAATTAAACTCGAAGCTGTGATATAAATTTGCCGACAGCCAAACAGGACTTTTCCAGACGTTCTCCGCCCACTTTGTCAAGACGTACAGGTATAAATTTGGACCACTCTATTCTTGCACTGATTCAAGACCTTTTTTTATAAATGTAAAAATCTTTTAAAAAAATAGCAATTTGGATCATTCAAAAAAATCGACTGTGTTGTTAAATAAAAAATGGTTACAATAATTAAAAAAAAAATCGCCTGGCATGAATATCTTGAAAATTTAATGAGCTTTTATTCAAAAAGAAACGTCAAAATCTGATGAAAATTGTAAATTGAAAATTGATGATACTATTCAAAATTTTTAACAAGGCGAGGTTTTTTCTTTGAATATTCCTGCAAAACAAAATGTCAAACCAATAAGTGTTTATGTATAACAAATAACGTTCAGGGTCAATCAAAATTTCATTCCAGCATGCCGCGTTTTCAATAAATAGCGAGTAAATGTGTGTTGAATTCTGTAAGTGTTCGTAAATTTATTATGCCCTTCTTTAACTGCATCATTATATGCAAAATCAAGATTATGTATATACTCTACCTATCTCGTGCTGGGCATTATATATAATGCGTAGGAATTATATAGAATGACTGGATTATATACTTTGCCTGTAACATATCAAATGCTAAGTTCAGTTCGATTGATCTATCAATGGGGAGTGCCAGTACAGCCCAAAATATAAATTGGGAAGCCTCTGAGGATCCTTACAACAGTGATCACTTTTCAATAAAAATAGAACTACAAAATCCTCATCCAAAAGGATAAACTCAAAGCTAGCAGCTATTGAGCCATCACATTAACGTGTAATATGTGTAAATCAATGGTGAAAATTATAAATAAAAGACTCAGATGGTTTTTGGAAAAAGAAAAATGTTTTAATATTCATCAGTGTGCTTTCCGACAACATCGATCTACACTTGATTCCCTTGCAGAACTTGAAAGTAATATACGTGGCGCATTTATCAGTGACCAAAATCTCTTAGCTGTTTCCTTAAACATTGAAAAATGCTATGAAATCTTCTGGAAACATCGCATCTTACAAATCTTACTTGACAAGGGTGTATATGGTTCACTCATAAACTTTATAAAAAAATGCCTTCTTTAAAGACTCATAGAAGTCAAAGTAAATGGTTACCTTACAACAAAAACTGAACTGGAAAATGGAGTTCCCCAAGGATCTGTTCCAAGTTTTAAACTATTTCTAATTACATTTAATGAAGTAACCTTCTGCATTCCGCGACCTGCAAGAAAAATTCTTTTTACCAACGATGTGACAATCTTCTGCAGTGGAAGAGATCTACAAACAACACAGGAACTCATTTAGGACTATCCTAATAAACTGTAAGATTGGGCTGGTAAGACTGGCTTTATATTTTCAAAAAGAAAAACCACTTGTATCTTATTCTCTAAAAATAATTCAGATAATCAAAATCCGAAATTGTTTTTTGGTAATGACACGTTGGAAGTTGTTGAAACAATCAGGATTCTTGAGCTTATCTTTGACAAGAAACTTACATGGCAAATCTACCTCAAATACCTAAAAGATGATTGTAAACAGACTCAACATCATAAAAATCCTTGCCACAAGAAATTGGGGAGCAGACTAAAAAATGCTAGTCAACTCCTACAAGGCTGTTATCAGATCCAAATTGGATTATGGATCCTTCATTCATAACTGTGCCAAACTTAGTGATCCAGAAACGGTCTCTCCCATACATAATACCGGCCTGAAAATTGCTCTGGGAGCATTTTTTTCCGCTCGACAAGTAGCATTCTCGCAAAAACTCAAGAATCATCACTAACTACCAGAAGAAAGCAGCTTAGCCTGATTTACTCTATTGCAATAGACTCCAGTTTAAATTAAATGAATTTCAGTATAAATTACCGGATTACTTTAGTATATTCAGATGCGAGACCAACGCTTTTTTGTAAGCTATGAAATATATAGAAATTTCAAGTGAGCCCTTTTTTTTCTTTGCTATTCTTACAAATTCACTGTCGCATATTAAGGCCATCAACAACACCAACTTTTTCGGTGGAAAAACTCACATATAACTTTTAATTCTTAAAACTTGTACAACTTCTACAATACGTAATCATTTTTCTTTTAAAATATCCCATTCTGTAGAAAACCTTAAATTCTTAAAACTTTTCAGCTATTCTCAATACTTGATCATTTTTCTTTTACAATAAGCAGTTCCCTAGAGAAACACAAACATAAGGCTGTTGGAATGGAGACGAAAAATGGGGCAATCTGTGGAGTACTCAAATTTTGTCACTAAAATTTGATAAATCAGGATGAAGGTTTGAAAAAGGCACAGTTTGTTGGCAGTACATTAGATAAGGCTCTGGTTTTTCGAGAATAATAAGATAACTGCTGAAAAGTAAGAGTGGATGGGAGTATCTCCATTGAAAAATCCGACGTAGGAAACTATGTATGAAACTATATGAGAAACTGCATAAGAAACTATATGGGAAACTATATAGGAAACTATACGCAAAACTGCGGCATGTCTCCAAGGACTTATAGTCTCGCCGACGACGTCTCTCATCCGGCAAAAATTTTCAAGTCCATATTAAAGTGGCAAAACTGCAGCAAGACTCTCAGGCCTAATTGTCACATCTGCGGCATCTCCTACCCGCGGCAAGTCTCCCCAGTAGTATCTCTCATCCGGAAAAAAAATTCAAGATCTGGTCAAAGTGGCAAAACTGCGACAAGTCTCCCAGTACTAATTGTCACATCTGCGGCATCTCTCTCCCACGGTAAGACTCCCGAGAGGCATCTCTCCTTCAAGAATATTTTCTAAGTAGTTCTAAAGATAGAAAAACTGCGGCAATTTTCCCAAGTGGCATCTATCGCCCAAGAAAACTTTCCATGCAGTTGTAAAGATGGAAAAAAGCGGCAAGTCTCCCGAGCGGCATCTATCCCCCAACAACATTTTCCAAGTAGTTCTAGAGATGGCAAAACTGCGGCAAGGCTCCCCAGCGGCATCTCTCGCCAAGAAAATTTTCTAAGTAGTTCTAAAGATAGTAACACTGCGGAAAGTCTCTCCAGCGGCATCTCTCGCCCAAGAAAATTTTCTGAGCAGTTCTAAAGATGGCAAAACTGCGGCAAGTCTCCCGGAAGGCATTTCTCCCCCAAAAAAATTTTCTGAATAGTTCTAAAGATGGCAAAACTGCTGCAAGTCTCCCCAGCGGCATCTCTCGCCGAGAAAATTTTCTAAGTAGTTCTAAAGATAGCAACACTGCGGCAAGTCTCCCCAGCGGCATCTCTCGCCAAGAAAATTTTCTGAGCAGTTCTAAAGATGGCAAAACTGAGGCAAGTCTGCCGGAAGGCATTTCTCCCGCAACAAAATTTTCTGAACAGTTCTAAAGATGGCAAAACTGCGGCAAATCTCCCCAGCGGCATCTCTCCCCCAAGAACATTTTCTGAGCAGTTCTAAAGATGGCAAAACGGCGAAGAGTCTCCCTAGCGGCATCTATCGCCCAAGAAAATTTTCTAAGTAGTTGTAAAGATGGAAAAATGCGGCAAGTCTCCTCAGCGGCATCTCTCGCCAAGAAAATTTTCTGAGCAGTTCTAAAGATGGCAGAACTGCGGAAAGTCTCTCCAGCGGCATCTATCGCCCAAGAAAATTTACTCAGTAGTTGTGAAGATGGCAATACTGCAGCAAGTTTCCCTAGAGGCATGTCTCGCACAAGAAAATTTTCTATGCAGTTGTAAAAACTAGAACTATGTAAGAAATTTTTTTGGGGGAGAGATGCCGCTATGGAGACTTGCTGCAGTTTTTCCATCGTTACAACTAGTTAGAAAATTTTATTGGGCGATAGATGCCGCCGGGGAGACTGGCCGCAGTTTTTCCATCTTCAGAACTACTTAGAAAATTTTCTCGGGGCAGAGATGCCGCTGGGGAGACTTGCCGGAGTTTTTCCATCTTTACAACTAGTTAGAAAATTTTCTTGGGCGTTAGATTCCGCCGGGGAGATTTGCCGCTGTTTTGCCATCTTTAGAACTACTTAGAAAATTTTCTTGGTTTAGAGATGCCGCTAGGGAGACTTCCCGCAGTTTTACTCTCTTTATAACTAGTGAGATAATTTTCTTGTGCGAGAGATGCCGCTCGGGAGACTAGCCGCTGGTGACAGATGCCGCAGTTTTGCCAATTTGATGTGAACTTGAAAATTTTACCCAGATAAGAGATGCCGCTGGGGAGACTTGCCATGTATAATATTATACATAAAAAAATATGTTGAAATTTGCAAAGAGAATTTGCGTATCTACAAAAATTTTGCAAAAAGTGATATCCACGAAAATATAAAAAATTATAATACACGAGTTAATACATTTATTCTGTTGATTTTAGCGTGATTCTTGAATTTATTTCGACACCTACACCTTCAACTCAAACTTGATTATCATTTCAATTTTTTATTTCGAACGCTTTAAATTTAGAAAGTTTTCCCCGCTTTAAGCTTTAAATTACTAAAACATTAACAAACAAATTGAAGCGGTGTCATTATGAAAAATTTAAATTTAAAATTGTCTTCCGATGTTTGAATTTTAAATTATTTAAGCATTAAGGGTTACACTATGAAACTTTACAATTTTAAACCATGTACATTTAGACCAAACAACTTTATTTTGATACATTTTGTGAATTTGCAATTGAAAATTATTTATGTTCAAAAGCTTTCGATTTAAAATATTTCAGAATGATTTGAGAAAGACTTAAGAGACGATCATAGGACCTAGAAGATCATAAAGGTTCTAAGGAATACTAAAGAAGAGATTCTAGGACATTTATGAAATCGAAAAAATGCAAGGTTTAGACGGATTGATTTTATTAAAAATTAAAGAAATTTAGGCTTTTGACTGATAATAGGGTAATACTTTTTTTTTTACTTTTACTGTAATAATACACGGAAAAAAAGTGCTGGATATTTTCATTGGCCGAGTCTGTGACTTTAGGATAGGTCAGCTACAGCTGAAAACTGCATGGCCGCGTAAAAAGAATTTGTTGAGTGAGGGCTGCGAATTAGACAACATTCTGCAAGACTGACTTTGCATAACAAATTAAACACATTGTTTAAACAATTTTTGTTTAAATAATTGAAAAATATAATTTTTCACGGAAAATTATTTTTTGGCCAAGGAATGATTTTACGTAAAAAAATATGTTTTTTCTTCATTTAAACTAAAATTGTTTGAATAATTTTTTCAAATTTGTAAGATATAACATAAAAATTAATTGCACCGTTCGATTTTATGGAAAAAATATAAAAACCATGTAATGGAAATTTTTTTCAGACAATTTCATATGTAGTATAAATAAATAATCACATAGTACTACGGCACATGATAAAATTTTTGTTTAAATATTAAATTGAGTTATTTTAATTTTTTAAATTAAAGAATTTGATTCTAGATTGAAGAAATTAATAACAAGTCAACAAAAAATCAAACTTTTTGTCCTTTGCGCACTTTTTGTGATACGCACTGTTTATAAGTTGAAGCGTTATAAACAATTTATTTCAATGAAATAATCTGGCCACATTGAAGATTCATTAGTCTGAATTTGAATGAAGATTGTCATTATGTTGGACATATTATAATAATTATTACCTGACTTAAGGATAATTTAATTAAAGCTACTATATTGTAAAAAGTGCTAGAATAAAACTAATTTTGTTTTCAAGTTAGGAATAATGAAAGGCAAACTCTCTATTTTCTATTAATTAAGACTAAATAGAAAGGTCTCTGCCCTTTTCCGAATAGTTCTGTACTGAGGAAATAGTTATTTTTCTTCAATTACTTTCTGTAGTTATAAGTTTTCTGTTGCATGAAGTGCTGCAGGTAGAAAAAATTATTCGCAATATTTTTATATAGTTTTTAAAATGATTACATTAGACAATGTTAAATCAGAAGTTTTCAAAAATTAAAATTTTATCTTAAAAATTTTTCAAACCAAATGATATAAAATTTGCATATTAGACAATTTAAAATTCAAACCTTTAAAATTAATAAATTTCTATGTTATCTGTTTGTGAATGTCAATCTTCAAATATGAACAATTTTGTATTGAAGATTTAAAAAAAAATTACCACGGAAAATTTAACAATGTTTGACTTTCAAATAAAAGCCAAACAATTCTAAATGCAACATTTAAATTTTATGACTTTAAATTGTAATCGAATAATTTTAACATATGAGTGAACATAACATATTCTAGAAAATTAAAAAAAATACTTTGAAACGACCTAATTTTACAATCGTAATTTAAAAATTGTTACAATTGTTAATTCGATGATAATTGAACAAGTTTTAGGATATTCCTTAAAGATATTTTTCAGTTTCGCAAATTGAAGCGTAATTTTTATTAGTTGTGAAATATTTTTTCTTCAAGTATGCATCTCATATAATATTTAATGAATGTAAAGATTTTACAGAATTATCAAAGAATTATATTTTTTTCATTTAAAAATTAGAAAATTGAAACAATTTTTCTAAATTTTTTTATCCCTTAGGGTTTAATTTGAATATGTTCATAATTAACTCATTCAGTTTTACTTTGTACATTTAAAAATGTGAAATAGTTACTGTTTGTAGTGCTTAACAGTAATTTGAATTGATAGCTTTTCTAATTAAACAAATTTTATTTTGTTATATTAGACAAGTTCTAGACGTTATAAATTTAAAAATTTCTGAATTATCAATATATCTGTGACTACCAATATTCCAAGGGAATTCAATAGTTACAAAGTATATTAAGGAATTCAAAAAATTTCAATGGATGTTTGAGATTGTATGTTATCTTAAGAGATTCCAAAGAATTTCAAGAGATTTCGTTAAAAAATTTGGTACCACTGTTAATTTGTGATAATTTTCCATTATATATTTTCAAATAGTTTGTTTTTAATATCATAAAATATAAATCTAGGGAAGTGATTAGCGAACACGTGGCTGGTGCATCTGCATTTGCTGCTAGTGTAAAAAATTTTAGGGGCTCAAACTCTAACAATTTTTAATTTGATTTTAAGACCATTGAAGATTGTGGTTTTCAATTTACATTAAAATTATTAATTATAGTAAGACCAAAATGTCAAATCGTAGAATGAAATATTTTATTATTCCAATCACGATTCAAAAATTAATAAAGGAATTTTTAGTATAGAAAATATTCTTAATTATGAGAACAATTGGAAATATATAAAAATTGTTTACTTAACAAATCTTATGTTTTCTCGGACTTTTTTATTGCATCGTGAATAGATTTTCATCGATCTAAGTATACCCAATTCAAGAAAATTCTTTATTGGCAGAAATCATTTAACATTATTTGAAAAGTATACAATCTCATATAAAAAGGTTGTTTCTTCTTTTCTGAACGTAAAAATAAAATTTTAATTTTTTGCCTATTTCCCCCCCTTTCTGTGAAAAAATTACCTTATTTTCCCTTTTTTAAGATCTTTTTATGCTGTGATCCCTGAAATTATCAAAGTAAAATTTAATAACCAATGTTAAAAAGTGATTTATCGATTTCCTTTGTAGGATCTATACATACGAAGAGACATCAGCTAGGATTTGCTGATAGATTTCTCCACAACAGAGGATTTATTCAAGTTATGTCATTTGGTCGAGATGTAACAGGGAATGTTAACAATTTACTGAACTTTGCTGACTTCCAGGAACTTTTACCGAATTTATATCGCGCTTTGTCCTGGATTAAAATAAAGGGTATAAAGTACCAGCAAAATATTGTCATAAATAGCTCGAACCTAATTGATGTTAGCGGTCCGACACTTTGTAAAATCGAGGTAATTTTAATTGAGGACCAAAAAAATTTGGCTTTTATTTTAAGGTGTTTACTTTGCATGCGTAAATGCTTGTAAGAAAATCTTCGCTCAATTAAAACATCATGTATTATTTTGGATGTAAAAGGACAATCACTTGTTACTTGGGATTAATACGCCTATATAAAATGTAACAATATTTTAATTTTGATATTCTGGACAATAATTGAGGATATTCCGATTATTCATTCTATATATTTAATATCTTTATTTAATACCTTTAGTCATTCATCCGTAATTTAGGGTATTCTTTATCAGTATGATATGACAATTTTGGTTCTCTGAAAACTTGAATCAGTAGTACAAACAACTGTTTTGTAGCAAAGGCATTCACTAATTCATTAAATTGTAATTAAAACTGACTTTCATTTGTAAGTACCTTGCTCCGATCACTCAATAGAATTAGTTAAATTAACTTTTTTATTCAGGGACATTTATCGACATAATAAGTTGCTTTGAAATGAAAATTAGTAATAATTACCATTTAATGAAGTAGTGAATGACTTTGAGCTACAAAATAGTTGGTTTTTACGACTGATTCAGGTTTAGAGAGTACAAAAAGTACGTTTTTACTTAAAAAATATTTAGGTACGTCGACAAAAATATTTTGTTAAGGCAGCAAAACAATTTATTCAAGACAAAAAAATAACTTGGTTGACCTTACAAAAGTATTTTGTTAGGTTAACCAAGAAATTTTGTTTTACCAACAAAATATTGTATTGGGATGACAAAAGAATTTCGTTGATTCAACAAAAAAGTTTGATTATGCCAACAAAACAGTTTTTTTCGGGCAACACAAAAATGTTGTTGGCTCAACAAAATAGTTCTGTTGCACGAAGAGCAACAAAATTATTTTGTTGATCTCCAAATACAATGCTGAGGTTTTTGGAAGATTTTAAAAGGATGAAAGATAATAAAAAAATTTTTGAAGATTTCTGGGAATTCATGGGTCATGAGCGGCGTAAAAAGAAGCGCGTGACCGTACATTGCCTGGAATACGTTGAGCACAAAGAGTGATAGTCCAGTCAACAGAAACACAAAAAAGGCTTGAGATTGCAAAAGCTCGAGACAAGACCAAACTTGGCAATTATCTTCATTTTGGTGCTCCTATCAAAACCCAAAAAAGGTCCCACAAAACAGGCTCCTGCTAATAAAATGGCGGTAAAAATGGCGTTTTTTGGAGATATCTCGTTTCCAATGAACTTCAGAGCAAAAGTAGTTTCATAAAATGTTGTAGAACATACGATTTCCTATCACTTTTGTGATGAACACATTTTTCTTATATTAATAGTTTGCGAGTTATGGCAGAGCAAAGCGGAGCACTTTTCTGCAATTTGCAAAAAATGTCAAAATTTACCCTGAAATTTGAAAGATTGTTTGTTGTTATCGTTATTATGTTACTATTATATCATTATATATGTATGAATAATATAATATATGATTAATTTATCATATTATATATATATATACGTACACTCACACATGTACATGTGCAAGTATGTATGAACTTATCGATATGTATGGAATATCCACATTACTCGTTTCTACATAACCTTTGAGATAGAGTAAGTGCAGCGTTTTTTCAAACGTGGAATCCCCAGTAGGCCTAATCGACAAGATTTTTTTTTTCAGAAAAGCAGCAAAAGATGTTCAGTTGTACTTGATGTTAGTTAATTAAGGGTTTGTTTTTAGTCTTTCAGAGGACCTGAATGGGTCTGGTAGACTTCTTTTTGAAGGCCTGGATGGGTCAGGTTGATTTATGTCTTCTTGAAGGTCAGCAGGATTTTCTTCAGGATCACCCTCCTCCTCCTCCTCAGCTTCTTCTTATTTTTCTTCTTCCTCCTCTTTTTCTTTTCCATTGATGCTGATAATTTTTTTAGTATGTCGACTGCTCTTAGCTCCTCTACATTTTCCTCCTCCTCGTCAGAGTGGGTTAGAATTTCCGAAACGTTTTTGCAGGAATTTCCATTGCAGAACGAGCAGATGACGGAGCATTTCAATTCTGCTTTCTTGCAGCCACATTTCGAACCGCATCCTGTTTTGCACTTACAGGAAATAAACTGCAATAATTTCTCTGATGCAGAATCTTTTTGGTTGTGACTGGAGTAAGTCCGTGTTTACTTTGCTGTCATCCCCATTCCTCTGGATTTTTGTATTATCCATCCATGCTTGGACTTGATGGTAGGTCCGCGACGAGTGTTCTTGCAGCTTCTCTTGTCGGCGGCAATGTCTGTAAATTAAATTAAACTTTGGTTACTTATCGTCAGAAATGAAGACAGCGAAGAGAGCCCAGCGTGGCATTTTCTAGAGAAGATCCGTAAAGGTCAAGGATGAAATTTTCTCCTGAGATACTAACGGATTCAGGATCTACATTCAGATCTTGGAAGATTTTTAGATAATTCTTGAACTGTCAGTTATTTTGCAGTGTATTTATGAACTTCACTCTTCATTAACCGTACATTGCAGAGGTTGTGCCACTGCCATTGAATGCGTGTAAGAAAAGTATGTTTTCTGCATGAGAACACTCGTTACGGACCTACCATCAAGTTCAAGTATGGATGGACCATAAAAAAATCCAGAGGTATGGGGATGGCAACGAAGTAAACACGGACTTACTCCAGTCACAAGCAAAAAAGATCCTGCTCCAGAGAAATTGTTGCAGTTATTTCCTGTAAGTGCAAAACAGGATGCGGTTCAAAATGTGGCTGCAGGAAGGAAAAATTGAAATGCTCCGTCATCTGCTCGTTCTGCAATGGAAACTCCTGCGAAAACGTTTCGGAAATCCTAGCCCACTCTGAAGAGGAGGAAAATGTAGAGGAGCTTTGAGCAGTCGACATACTAAAAAAATTATCAGCATCAATGGAAAAGAAAAAGAGGAGGAAGAAGAAAAATAAGAAGAAGCTGAGAAGGAGGAGGGTGATCCTGAAGAAAATCCTGCTGACCTTCAAGAAGACATAAATCAACCTGGCCCATCCAGGCCTTCAAAAAGAAGTCTACTAGGCCCATTCAGGTGCTCTAAAAGACTAAAAACAAAACCTTAATTAACTAACATCGGATACAACTGAAAACCTTTTGCTGCTTTTTTAAAAGAAAAAGCTTGTGGATTAGCCCTACTGGGGATACCATGTTTAAAAAAAATGCTTTACTCTACCTCAAAGGTGATGTGGAAACGAGTAATGTAGATATTCCATACATATCGATAAGTTCATACATACTTGCACATTTACGTGTGTAAGTGTATGTATGTATATATACTATGATAATTTAATGATATATTACATTATTTATGCATATATAATGATATAATAGTAACATGATAACGATAACAATAAATAATCTTTCAAATTTCAAGGTAAAATTTGACATTTGTTGCAAATTCAAAAAAGTGCTCCGCTTTTCTCTGCCACAACTCGTAAACTATTGATATGAAAAAATGTGTTTATAACAAAAGTGATAGGAAATTCTATGCTCTACAACTTTCTATGGAACTACTTTTGTTCTGAAGTGCATTGGAAACGAGATATTTCCAAAAAATGCGATTTTTGCCGCCATTTTGTTAGCAGGAGCCGGATTTATGGGATCTTTTTTGGGTTTTGATTAGGGCCCCAAAATGAAGTTAATTGTCAAGTTTGGTCTTGTCCCGAACTTTTGCAATTGCAAACTACATATTGACTGGACTATGACAGCATCCTCCATATTCCTGCCACTTTCCTCATATATGGAGAAAATGAGTTAATTAATTAAAATTAAAAATCGCTAGAGTCGTCCATGAAGTTTTTCGTAAAAACGGTAACACTGAAAAAGTGGCATTATTCAGAGAGCGGTTGACCAAAAAGTCTGAAAATTGAAAAAAAAACCATGTTTGTGGTGACAATAACATGTAAAAAGTTTGAAAACTTGAGCTTAAACGATAGACTTATTAAACTTAACCGGAGAGACTATCTAAGCTTCGTATTACAGCTTTCTACATGTTAAAAAAATTAAAATAGGCGTAACTTACGAAAGGGATCAGCTAGGATTCCTAATTCAACTGATTTTTAATTTATTTAATTTAAAATTTATTTAATTTCGATGTTTCAAGATAAAAGAATCACACTGTATATATAATATCAAGGTTAAATCTCTTGAAAGCAAAAAGAAATCTTCCGATGGAATAAAAACTTCTCTCCTTGAATTCTTGTTAAAAATTTCGACTTTTAAGGAAAAATCGTCTAGACCTTTTATTTGTTAATAAAAAATCATCTAGGTCAACCAATCTGTTATGAATTGACTTTTTATCTAGATTTGAAAAGAAAAATCAGATTGACGAAAAAATGAAATTTAAAACAAACAAAAATTTCACGTACCCAATATTCGAAAAAGAATCGCCACCTAAATCGCAGACATGGTCAAGCCGACTTTTGACCGAAATTTAAAACAATCTGTGGAATGACGCATATATTAGTAGAAAATTAATAATTCAATTAGTTGAGATATTTTCTAATTCAGTAGTAGTAAGCAATTAATTGATTGATGCAAATAGATAAATTTACTTAGGACTGTATATAATAATGAAAAAAATGTTATAAAAATGGAAAAAGTGAAGAATAGAACAGTCTAATAAAATAACACGATGGTGTTACATTTTTAGCTCTGTTGAAATAATAAGAAGGTCATATTTTGACATTGTAAACATGACGTAGCTTGAGTCAATTTAAAAACATTGCCTACTGATTATTTGAACAAAGTTGAGAAAAATAAGATAATTTTACAATCTTTAAATTACCTTGGATCAATTACAAATTACAACTGCAATTATTTAGCAAACTTCGTAAAAACTATTTACCTTGTGCAAGGAGCGTTTTTTACATAAAAGATACTTTATTGCCTCTCTGAATCAAAATTGGAAAAACTTAACTAATTACCCATCGAATTTTATAGATTTGACTAGCGAAAATTGGGCCATTATAAAGATTAGTAAAAAATTACTAATTCGATCAGTATAGGTATTTCCTAATTCAATAGGGAAACACAATTAATTGCTTCGAAAAAATATATAAACTTATTTAGGACTGTATACAGTAATTAAAAAAGGTTATAAAAATGTTTTGAAACAATAAGAAGGCCTCTTCTGAAATTGTAAACGTGACCTAGTCTGTTTCCAGTTCCAAAATATTACCTTTCTGATTGTTTGCACAAAACATATAATAGTAGAATTTTCAATTGAAAAAAAGAACTTTTAACCAAAAAATATTTGGATATTTTTATTGGGTACTATAAATTCAGTTCGCATTTAAGCGGGAAAATTTGAAAAGGGGAAATTTGCTAAAAACTGGGGAAAAAGATAAATGCTTTTAAAAAAAATAGGGGAAATAGTGTCAAAGTTTGGAAAAGTTTTAATAGATGATGGCTTATCGTCTCGGGGAAAACATTCTCTAGAACTCTATAGCTTCCTGTTTTAAAAGTAAATTTTTCTTTAGCTGAAATCGTTAAAACAATACTTTTTAGAGAAAATTTTTTTTAAAGAAGTAAAATTATTAGCCTATTTTCGAAATTAGAAATAATAGAGTTATATTTCGTGAGAAATTACTGATAAAATTATTTCAATTCATAAAATCTTGGAAAACTTTTTTTCCCATAGATTACTTGGGTTAGATATACATATACAGCTTTTATCTGTTCTAGTTCAGCTGTTTCTGGCGGAGCTATGAGCGTTCTTTGTTTTACGCAAGCAGCTTTTCATAATTTATCGTAATGACACAAGATGCCGTGATTTTGAAAAAATAAGAATAATTTTTATTGAATAAGGTGTAATGCTGAAATATTTACTGCTTCAGGATTTTCTTGATTTAAAATTTTTTTATTGAAACTAATGGAATAGTAAAAAGACAAGTTTATTTTTAAAATGTCACTTTTTGAAAATATTGACCAATGCTTTAGTCATTTCAGTTACTAATCAACAGTGAACTTTTTTTGTCGATTGTTCTTGATATCGGGGTGAGTGTCAAAAAGTTGACTACATTAAGTCTCAATCATTTTCGACTTTTCCTGTAGATAATATTTTTTCTTCAATTTTTTCATAGTAGAGTACTTATATCAAAGCACAATTTAGTAAAATTTTAGGCAAATTCGTTTCGAAATTATAAATAAAAAAGTACGCTAATGTCTTGTCACGCACCTGTCCCAAACCCATAATTTTTTTGTCTGGTCACGCTCCATTTGCATTTTAGGATAAAACTCGAAAGTAATTTTCTCCAAATTTGTTGGAATTCAGAAAAAGAGAAATTATTTCTTTAAATATGATATTAGACATTCCGCGAGCCCCGTAAAGTTCAACACGTATCTCCCATAAGAAAAAAAATACGCTTTTGTAAATTTTATTCAGAATGAACTCTATTTGAAAAGTAAACGAAAAGTGGAAAATTTTAGAAAAAACTGCAACTTTCTATAATTAATCTAAAAGAATATTGTTATAGATATTAATAAATGGTTAAAACAATTACTCTTGTCTAATATAATTGATTATTACCTCACTCCAATTAAAAAGTTTAAAACAAATTGAAAATGTTTGAAAAAACTGCGACTTTCTAACTCTATTCTAAGAGAAATTTGTTATCAATGATAATAAATTGTCTGAATAATTTATTCAAACATCTAATTATCAATATATGTATTAGAAACAATTTGTATTTAAAAAAAGTGCAAAAAAATTATAATTAGCACCAAATACTCGCAAAAGTCAATTTTTCACTTATGGGGATTTTTTGGCACCCTATAAAATAGACTTATGGGGGTGATATTTGAAAAGTTATTTTCTGATTTGTACTCTATGGCTAATTGTGAAGAGAAATGTTGAGTTTCAACTTGATTCACCTGATATTGACGATTATGAAAAAAATGTACAAAAAAGTATTGTTTTCCGATGGGCTTGCAGAACCTCTCAAAAATCATATTTTTGAGAAACAAAAAAACGCATTTATTTTTGTGTGGATTCGAACAAATTTTAGGGCGATATGCATGAAAATAACAAAAAACTGGACCACTCTAATTGTCCGGCAACCCGAATTTAGCAAACGTAAAAAAATTATATCCATTGCAAATGCCTGATATCTTAGTTTATATCGTCATACTCTCTTGGGTCAGCCTTAATTTTTTTTAAATATTTAAGGCGGTTTTGAAATTTTTTGGTTATCCAAAATCTCATTATCAAAAATTTTCAAATTGTTGTCAATCACTCATGAAATGGTGTAGGTGACATTTGTCAGGTGCTTGCTATTATGTTTTATCAGATTTGTTGTTGTGTTTCTGTGATTGTACAGGCATTATTATTATTATTATTATCGATTAGCGATTCGAACTCGAAAGTTC
>CAKNYM010050344.1:187902-223344 GCA_932195095.1 Andricus curvator
CACATCCCTTGCGGGCAGTGTCATCGCTGCAGTGTCCAATGGGCAGTGTCCATTGTCCATTGTGTATGAACGCGAATGGGTGGTGACAGGAAACCCACCGAGCAGGATTGTACAAGCATTACAGGAATTATTTTTCAAGCGAATGAAGTAAGGTGAAATAGATCAAATGTGTAAATAATTCTTGTTTTTCCATTTTGGAGGAGGAACTTGTGCTGGTGGAGGTGACGAAGCATGACCTAATATCATATGTGAATAAGCATATATTAAGAAGTTCAATAAAGCTGAAAATGTTCCACGACCGAGATCGTTTATTAAAATGTTACAATTTTTCATGTTTCCTATTTCTATAACCATTTTTCAATTAATATATATATATATATATATATATATAATTAAAAAAAGGGGTAAACAACCACCAGCAGGGTCCCACTGAGAGCAACAGCCATCTAAAAAAATGACACCGGCTCCCAGTAGAACCGCGGTAAATCACACTTATGGCCACATCTTACAACCGTGAGATGGGTGGTCAATTACATTTTTATGTAATGTCAATTAATTAATCAATTACATTTAATGTCAATTACAATTTTCCATATTTTCTATGAAATATTATTTTATTTATATATATAAATAAACTCATATATTTTGAAAAAGCAATTAGTGATATTGCTCTATGAATTTACTAAATCTTGCAACTAATCTAATTAGTAATTTTCTATTATTTTCAAGCGGCTCACTTTTCTCTAATTGGATTCGTCCAATTTTACTAGTAAATTAATGAAACGTCAAGAATTTAGATTTATAGAGTATATACTATAGTTCAGAGAAAGAAAAAAACATTACTATTAAAAATCAATTTTTGTTTACTTTTTGTACAGGTATTTTTACTTTGAATTTAAAAAACGATGTATCATTTAGGACCGCATGTCTAAGCCCATTGACAATTTTCGTAAAAATACCTTATTGTTTCAATAAAGCTGATAACGTTCCGCAATCCAGTTCTTTTATTAAATTTTTGAATTTGTTACATTTTTCCTTTCTATAACTTTTTTAAAATTAATATATCCAGCATTAAATAAAAATCTTATATTCTCAAAAAGCAATTAGTTTATTTTCACTATCAAATTACTAAAGCTTCCAATTAATCGAATTAGTAATTTTCTAATCATTTTTAGTGGCTCACTTTTCTTTAATTGAATTATTAGTAATTTTAATAGTGATTAGTGAAATTTAAATAGGTACTTCAGATTTAAAGAGTACATTAAAACACATTTTTATTTGATTGAAAACAATTATTTTTTTGTAGTAAAATAATGAGATTAAATCAATTATCTTTTAAATTTTAACCTGTACTTTATTTCAATCTACTTTTTTTCAATTTAAACAAATAGTATGAAACAAATAATTTCTTTAATTCAAATAAGGAAGAAAATGTCACCCTTTAAAATTAAACAAATTTTCCTTCTTTTGAAATTCTTTCACTTTAAATCAAAAAAACGAGTTAAAGGAATTATTTCTTTTTTAACATAACTTTTCGGGGAAGTCGAGCGGCCACATCTTTTATTAAATTCCTGTGAAAAAAATCTAATAATAAATGACAACTTCATTTCTACGAAGTAAAATCTTCAATTAAAAGAATCTTCTCGCTGAAAAATGGGGACTGAAAAATTTGGTGTCTAGACAATAAAAAAAAATTCTTCGATTCGAAGAAAAATATAAACATGATGAATGTGTTCTTTTTCAGGTAAAAAACATTTTATAGTACGTGGTTTCACAAGGTTACATGAGACTTCTATTACATATACACGGTAATAATGTATAAGCCAATCTGTCCGAGACACGTTTGTCAAATATGACTGATAACGTGTCAGATTATTGTGAAACAGGAATATTTCAGAAAAACTAGTTTCCCATTTCTATAACACTTTTTTAATCAACATATATGCAGCCCTAAATAAATGCATATATTTTGCATTACATTGCAATGTAATTTTTAATAATCTTTAGGGCCTCACTTTTTCTCTATCTAGATTAAAAGATTAGATTTAAAGAGTTCGTTCAAAAAAACTTTCATTTGACTTAAAAAACTGTTTTCTTGGTTTAAAATAATGAGATTAAATCAATTATTTTTCAAATTTTAGCTAGTTCTTTATTTGAATCGAAACATTCGTTTCTTATTAAACAAATAGTATCAAATAAATGATGTCTCTAATTAAAAGAAGTAAAAAAACGACAATTAAAATTCAGTCAGTGATTTTGTACTATCAAATTAGGAAATACTTCAAATAATTGAATTAGTAATTTTATTTAATTTTAATTTTATTTTTATTCAATTTATTTTAATTAAATTTTAAATTAATTTTCTACTTATCTTTACGCTTACTCTTCTCTATTTGGATTAGTAGAATTTCACTAACATTTATTGAAATTTCAAAAACTTAGATTTGAAGAGTACATTCAATTTTTTTTTCATTTAAAGAAAACATTTTATTGGTTTAAAATAAGGTTGTGTATACTAAACCTGTAACTGTAAAAAATCATATATTAAGGTTCGGTTCTGACAGTCTAGGCAAATAACCGATTATTCGTTTAAATTGCAAGAATTGTTAATAACGAATATAAAATGTAAAAAAAACGCTTATGGTAAAAATAATTTTTTACGAAAATATAAAAAATGAAGTTTCGTCCCATGTGTCTAATGCTACTGTTTGGCCCTCGGTGTCGGTCATCTTGCTAGTTAACGTCAAAGACTAAAACACATTGGAAAAGGTCATACGGGTGCCTTCCTACCCTCTCGAGACGTTATAAAGGGGTAGGGTTTTGCCCAAAATCAGGGCCGACTTTAGTACGGGGCCATGGCCCCAGGGCCCCCACCAATTAGGGGCCCCCACCAATGCGGAAAAAATTGAAAATTTTCGGATTTTTTCAAGAATTAATCCCAAATCCGATATAAATAAAGAAAAAAGTATTCTTTATCGTCATAGAAGTGCCTTCTGACCCACACGGAACGTTGTAAAGGGACAGGTTTTGACAAACATTATGTATGTGACAAGTCACAGGGGTGCTTTCCCACCTCCGCAAGTCGTTAATCGTAATTTTTTATTCGCAAATCGGCGATAAAGTGTATTCAAGCTACAAATTTATTTGAAAGATATGTGGAGCCTTTTGATGTCGCACCCATTTTCCATCTTTCTTGTAACTAGAATTATTTCTGAATAAAGTAAAAGAATGCAATTAAATTTCCACAAATGAGAAATAATATAATGGAAAATATATACTAGATATTAAAGAAGAATTTTTTTATTTATTGAATAAAAAGGATTTGAACCCATTTTTTTAAAATTAAAATGAATCAATTTTTGATTATAGTTTAAAGACTAAAAATTAGGTAGAAATAAAATTGCTTTTCTTTGTAAATATAATAATATCATTGATCGAAATTATCAAGAATTTAATAACGAATAATAATGACAACATATTTTGATACAGAATATATAATCTTTGTTAATTTCGTGTCCTGAAATCCTTCAAAATTTATTAAAATACCTTAAGAGCTCTTAAAACCCCATAAAATCATTGAATCCCTCGAAAATCTTATAGAAACCCTTAGTAATCTTTAAAAATATCATATAACCTTACAGGTCCTGTAAAATCCTTCTGTATCTTCCGAAATTCTAGGAAATTCTTTAAAACCGCATTAAAAATTTTTTAAATCGGTTAAAATTATTATAAGAATCAGAAATCCCTTGAAATTGTCTAAATCTCTGAAAAATGCATAGGAATCTCTTAAAATACCCAAAAATAATTCAAAGTCTTTGAAATTTCTATAAACTATTAAAATAAATAGAAAAAGTTCCAGGAATCTTTTAAAATTTCCTAAAATATTTCAAGTCCTTTGATATCTTTCGAAATACCTTGAAACTTTTCAAAGCTCTCTTCAAAAATACTTGAAAATATTTCAAATCCTTTCATTATTCTGTCAGTTGTGGCAGTTGGGTGTACACTATAAAAAATGAATAATACAAACAATAAAATAGCCTCGGAATGGACTGAAACTTTGGTTGACGAAATGCATACACACGGTAAATGTAAAGATCTAGTTTCAGGCGATCAATGGAGACTGGGCACGTAAGAAAGCTAGATATTTTATGTGTACCTGTAACAAAAAAAGGGATGCGAAAGTAGAAACATAGAAAATGGGGTGTTGAAAGGCGGTTGTGAAATTTTGTCAGGAGTAGATAGTGAATCACATGGTATTCAAGCGGTCAGTTTGATTATAATTAAAAAAGCAAGATATCATCTCAAAAATCATGATTATGTATCACCCAGATTATTGTGGGTTAGGATGAAGGTAGAAATCAGAAGATTATTTATCATAGCGTGCTACGCCCTAGTTGATAGTGATCCAAGAGAAGTCAAAGACGCCTTCTGGGACACTTTAAATGATACAATAAGTACTTGCGATCAAGGTGAAAGAATAATTCTGCCAGGAGATATGAACGGATGGATCTGCGTCCAACGTCAGGATACAGATACAGAAAGGGTGCTAGGTTTGGGGATCCAACAAGAGAAAATTATAACGGGGAAAAATAGTTGGCTTATGCTTAGAAAAGGGCCTATTTATTACAAATACTTGGTTTCGACATAAAATGATCCACATGTACATCTAGTGCAAAGGAAATAACCGCAGTATAATTGAGTTCGTCATTGCGGATGAAAGACTAAGAGAACTGGTAAAAGATACAAGAGTCATAAGGGGCTCAGAATGCAATACCGATCATTACCTTCTAAGTCTCCAAAATTAACTTAGGGCGGGGATGGAGAAGAAAGAGAACCAGAGAAACGAAAAAAACGCGAATCAAGATTGAAAATGTACAGGAACCGGAAGTGCGAATAGATTTTCAGCATAAGTTAAACAAACGTATAGATAGGGCAACTTGGGAGGCGCTTATAAGCAATAAAGATATAGAGGGTTTATGGACTATGTTACGGGATATGATTGTTAAAACTGCAACCGAAGTGTGTGGTACGGCTGTTGTAGGGAGAAAGTCTGGTGATGCATTGTGGAATGATGAAATTGAGGCAGCCCGATAATAAAAGAAAGAAGCGTACAAGAGAGCGTTGAATAACACAGGTCTTAGCGATGAGGAGAGAAATAGACCCAAAAATGATTACAGGTACAAAAATAGGAAAGTTAAAAGACTAGTCAAGGAAAGTAAAGATGAAATCAGGAAAGAAGAAGAGAAGAAAATACAAAACGACTTTGAAGGAATCATGAAACTATTATTTGAAGAGATGATGCGAAGTAAAAGTACAGAGATTGTCAGCATGAGAAACAACAAAGGTGAAATTATATATGATACAGACGGGATAGTGGACGCTTTGAAAGACGCTTTTGAAGAATTATTAGGAGGTGAAGCTATAGGGCAAGACAACTGCGGCATAGAATATAATGCATTAGAAAACCCAATTGAGAAAGTCTGTGTCACTGAGGTAAGAGATATAATTAAGAACTTAAAAAACTGACTCTCAAAATTTGCCTCAAGCATGTGTGGACATCTGCTAAACCGACTTTTCGGGTACATAATATTTGTTTACTCTGGCTTACAATGATATAACCTAATTTTTACTATAGAACTTGTTATGGGGTACTAAAATGAGGATCTAATGAAGGAAAGTTCGCATTTTTGACAAAATGGAGTGCGAAGCACGAGATACGTGATAAGAATGTGTTCGTTTAAGCCGAAGGAGCTTTAACAAAAGAGAATTCAAAACCACCAATTTACAGTTGTCGATGCTTTGACTTTTAATTTTACAAGGTTTGTGCACAAATGTGGGGAAAGTAAAAAGACCGAGCGCGCAGCGCAAGGTAAATACTTTATCGAGCGCGAAGCGTCAGATCCAACAGACGCGCGCCCGCCGCGTATTCAAGCTTGCGAGCTTGCTTCTTACTGCGAACTTGCTTCATACGAATTATTTTAGAGATTTTGAAATTTTGCAAAAGAAGTCAGGATTTTAAAAGATTTCAACGGATTTTCAAGAATTTCAAATGATTTTAAAGGATTTCAAGAGATACCGAAGTATTTTTACGAATTTTGAAGAATCTCAGATGATTTTAATGGGATTTTGACGATTTGAAGGAATTTGCAAAGATATCTAAAAATATAAAGGTATTTTAAGGGATTTTAACGGCTTTTAAGAGATTGATAGAGGTTTCGATGATTTTACGGGATTTCAAAATGTTCCAAAGTATTTACAGAAAAAAAGTTAACTGTCCTACAGAATTTTTGTTCAAATTATTAAAATCAGTTCGATGTGAAGTCACTCGTGTGGAAATTTTGGCATGAGCTCAAGAGGGCCCTTTCCTGGAACATTTAGGCTCTGGCCTGGTGACCAAGCTTAACCCTAGTTCAATATCGATTCCTAGCCATTTCATTATATGACTGGGTTTTTACGGTTTTCAAATGAAAATTCGAAAATGAGTATAAATATCTCTTATTTTAAATTAAGGATACTATATAATTAATGAATAGTGTAACAATTATAGGTTTAAGCGTTAAAAAATAAATAACTTTAGATCAATTGATGTTCAAATAATGTAACATTCAAACAGTCATAATGAGAAGCCTTATTCGTCAATTTCTTGAGTTCTGAAGTTTCTATTTCTTTCCCAGTCTTTGGAATTGGTCAGTAGAACCCCAATGTGGGAAATCACCTCTTCTTCTGATGTCATACATTTTTCAGCTAAGAGATTTGCAAAATAAAATATTTTAAAACAATGAGTAAATATTATGCCAATATGCATTTATATTATATAATTTCCTTATTCACAATGTATGTGCATGTTTCATAAGCTTTGAAGTGTTCCTTCCCTGGCATTTTTTCTATGGCGGTGAATTGCATAGCCATATCTCGTGACATCAATTTTTTCGTTATGTTGGTGGCAGATTTACAAATATTTTTTTGATCCATAGACAGAGCTAATAATTCCTTCTACAAAAATACATTAGAAATATTAAATAAAAAAAAAGTTGAAATATTGTAAGGAAAACTTACGAATCGTTGGCAGCATTCTTCATCGCTCCGCATTTTTTCATTAAAAGTTTGAAATTCCGTAAGCGTTTTGAAAGGAATATTTAAAGTATATTGTTGAGCTAAAGATTGACTCGCAGAATAATTAATGCTAACAATATTTTAAATAATATTATTTAGAACGACTTAATTCTGTCTCACATCTTTAACATCAACCCGCAAGAGTTTGATTTCTTTTAACAGCATGTGCACTAAATAAAGAGAACTATATAATGAAAGAAGTATCATCTTCAAAAGTTAAGTGGAATTGAAAATAATACAATAAAAAATGTAAAAAATAATTAAAATTTTTTATTTTTTGATTTTCTTATACTTAATTTATGCATTTATGTATTAGATAACCTTTTTCTTGCTTTTCGCATTGGAGGTGTCAGAAGCTGGTGGCCTCGAACTTCGTCTATGAAAAGACCTGTTATTTTGTACAAGTTGAGGGCTACATTAAATTATTGGCAACGCACACGTCTATCTGTCTAAGCCTTTAGCTTTATGTACTATAATTAACAAGATATTGATTGCTTATGCTCAATTATACTGTGCCTTTCATTTCTATGCATATAGTCGTAACTTATTTCTTCTTTAATTCAATCGTTCTCTTTTCCTCTTTTATTTGAGGCTAGTCAATACAGATAATGCAATAGGTTTCTTTCCTATGCAGACTTAAACCAAAAAGTATTATACTCATTCCCAATATCGGCTATCGCCTTTAAACCTCAATAGATTTTTAAACAGGTGTCTGCAGAGCAGAGGGCCCTTTTAAGATAATGTTATTTTGAATATAGTAGCTCCTACCAATTATCCCTGTTCAATAAAAAAATCTAATTTGCCACACAATACACGATAATAATTATCTCAATAATCTTCTATTCAAGAATACAAATCAGGTAAAGAGTGGTCCCTTGGACACTTCTCGCGAGTTCGCTCGTTAAAAGAAAGCCTGAGTCGAGTCGCCCTCGGACTACAGGCGTGCTTCTACCTGTGTAGGAAAGTATGGGGAAGGTATTTAAAAGTAAAACGCAGAGATTGCAATTTCGGATTTTTTTCGGTTTTGAGAGGCTTGCTCTCAGTCAAATTTATTAGGGGCTTCAAAGTATCCTTTAAATTGAGAAATATTCTCAAGACTTGCCTTCAGGCTTAGCCGCTTTCTTAACCAGGTAGAGGAATGAATTTCTGTCTAACTACGTCGACCAGGGTACACGGTTAACCGTGCTCTGTTCTTCAGTTAGGCTAGCGTAAATTATGACTGACAATATTTCACTTTAGTGTCCGCGATTAACGGATAAAAACAATTTAACGCTTTACTTTAGCCCAAATTCTTGGAGAGAAGTACGAGATAAGTGCGAAGAATAAAATTCTCCGGCTTCCCTTGAGGTACTCCCCAGAACTTGTTGCGTAAGCCACGCATCACCCCAACTGCCGTTTTTAGGCCGCCAGAGCGTTTTAGTGGGAGGCTTTGGTTTCTGCACTCTTTCACTGCTCCACAATGATGCAACTCTCCGAGTTACATCCAAATACGTATGGATTTTAGCCTATGAGAAGGCTCTTTGCTGTAACCCACTGGGTATAATATATATATAGTTAAAAGTTTGTCATATGGACAACCGCAGGATTTCACCGGGAGCGTGTGCTCATCTGAAAAATTGCACCCGCTCCCAGCGAAAACGCGGTAAAATTTCAGCTGTAACCACGTCTCACGACCGCGTGATAGGTGTTTTTTTTTTTTTTTGTAGTAGGAGGCGAAATCTTGAATAAGACACCCAACCTCGCAATCGCCTACGAGTAGGCGGTTCTTAGGTCGGGTAGTGTCAGATTCTTACTGACTAAAACCCCCGCTCTTCCCTGCCAACCCATATTCCCGGAATCCGCTTTCGCATTACTTCAGGAACATGGGAATAAGGCCAATATGCCGTGCCTCGGTGTCTCGCTGTTGTGTGCCTGCTCAGTCATGATGTACGCATCGTCCTCATTAGCGCGAAAGTGTCGCGCAACGTGCTCGTCGGCCATCGACATCGTGGCTGAGCCTGGCTGTTTACTGCTGTCATTTGGGTGGCTTCCTGAACGGGACTGCCTCCCTAAATGACGCGCGTCTCATCGACCCCGGCAAAGGATCGGTCCGGGACCTCTCTCCTTGTGCAGTGCAGAGGTAGCACTGGGGAGCGCTAACGCACTTTGCAGCCCTGTGGTCCTCTTTGCTGCACCTCCAGCAGGATCTCGTCTGATCAGGACACCCACCCCACCTTCAGGTGTCCTGCTTGTACCATTTTTTGCGCCAGCTCCTCTGTCACTTTCACGAATGCCTTCAGCGTTCCTGTGAAGGACCTTTTCGTGAGGCTGACTTTGACCTCTCCTGCAGACTCGCCGAGATGTTTCCTTACAGCGGCCACGACATCCTCTGCCTCCGTGGTTATGTCGAGGTCCAAGACCTCGACCTCGGTGCGGGGAACGAGCTCGCACACGCTACCCCCTCCACCAACAGCCTCTTTAATGTCAGCAAACAGCTTTGATCAGCCATCCGCTGCCTCTCTCTTATCTTCTTCTTCTTAGCTTGGGGTGCGGGTGTAGGCACTACCTTCTCGTCCTTCCTGGGTGTTGAGGTTGTCACGGCAGCAGGACGAGTCCTCAGCTTCTTCTTCTGTGGCCTCGAGATGTTCGCCTCTACAGGGCTCAGAGTGGGCTCCTTCTCTCTCTTCCGATACTGGGTTGAGGGATTTTCCACGGCTTCTTTATCGGTCTGTATTCCCCTGCTGGCCAAATGTCCTCGCCCTGCCTTCTTCCTCACTTCTTCGACTCTCTGGCCAACAATCTGACTCAACCCTTCTTCATAGTGCCTCAACTCACTTTCCAGGAGTTCCGTGTTCTGTTGAGCGCGTCCACACAATATTTCGCGTTACTCACACATGCTTCTCTTCGTTACACAAAAAACCTCCATCTTACTGATGACCTCTCGTAGATACCTCACAAGTTCCCTTTTCTCTTCAATTTTCTCGTAGAACCCTTGCTTCATACGCTTCCACCGAAGTAACTTTGGTTCTTCCTAAAATCCGTGGAACCAGCACTGGACACCGGGGCTTGCACCCGATTGGAACCGGCGGGGAGATTGTTACTCCCTTGGGGTATCTTGTTTTTGAGAGAGGCCCGATGGGGGACCAGCAACCCCACACGGAGTGATAGGTGGTTACAGACTGCGACGAATTCAATACGATGATCCGGCAAAAGTCTCATGCACCCTGAGGACAGGGAGCGTCCCAAGGACGACCGCCTTCTGCATTTTTCTTGCAAGTGTCTCAGCATTTTGTTGACACACAGGGATGCTTTTCAGTCTATCAACCAGTGAAACCTTGGCACCTTCAAGAGCGCCGATGATCAAGACGCTTAGCTTAACAGAATATTCCGGGTATATACCTTTATATCTCTCCCTCTTTTCCTTCTCCTTGGCTATGACGTTTTTGTCAGCTGGTGCCGAAAATTCGATAACGAACATGGTTCGCTTCTCGAAGTAAAGGTGCACTATGTCAGGCCTCGAGTGCGCAACAGAAACAACTGTCGAGAATATGAAGTTCCACTATATGCGGCACTTCTCATTTTTGACAATTGATTCTGTTTCCCTAGGAGCGTTTAGCGGAGCAGTATTTGGGCTAATGCCGTAAGAGTGACAGATATGGTAATAAGGCACTCTTGGTGCCGCTTTTTGGCTTTGGATGTAGGTCGTTCCCAGCATGAGTTGGACAACTAGATAGTATGTGTCCTAAATGCTCTGGGTTTTCATGACAGGCTCTGCAGCTATTATCGGGAATGTCTTGGCTCGAAATGTGGCGACGGTATGCTAGAGTGGAAATGACACCGTCTTGATATGCCAAAATGAAATGCTTTTGTTCATGTGCATAACCTTTTGGGACCCGATATCGAGGGATCTGAGCTCGTCCTTCGTCCATGGAAACACTCCAAATGAATAGAGTACTACTGGTACGGCAAGCATGTTTGTTGAAGATACTTCGTTTCTCGCCGACAGTTTGGAAGACCATATCCGTCGGATGAGACGTTTGTATCTGCATCGGAGAGTATCCTTTATAGACGTCACGTCCTGAATGCGGCTCTGTGGCACGCCCAGGTATGCATAGGTTTACCCAGCGCCAAAATATCGTGTAGCGCTTCTGTCGCCGAGCTCAGAGTCTTCGGGGATGCCATTGAGTTTTCCTTTCTTCAAACAAACCTTGACGTATTGCTCTAACCCGAACTCCATTCCAATCTCTTGAGTGTGCTCTTTGACAATGTCTAGAGGTAGATGTAGTTTCTCTTTATTTTTAGCATAGATCTCAAGATCATCCATGTAAAATACATGACTGACCTTATACTTTCGATTACAAGGCTTGCCGCAGAGGTACCCTTCGGAATGGCGAAGTGCGAGAGATAATGGCAATAATGTCAGGCAAAAGAGGAGAGGGCTCACGGTGTCGCCCTGAAACACACCTCGGTGAAAGGTCACACTGTTAGTGATCACACAATGTTTTCCAAGTGACATAGTGAATCTGGTTTTCCAAAGCGGCATTAATCTCTCTATGCACCTCACGATGTGTGGATGAACCTTTAAGCTTTCCAACAGATGGATGTTAAGTTTATGGGAGGTTAAATCGAAAGCTTCCCGTTCATCAATCCAGGCCATCGATTGGTAACGCTGATAGGATGCTGCGTCTTTACAGACACATCTATCGATGAGCAGGTTATCCCGACATCCTGCTAAGCCTTTCTTTGAGCCGCGTTGTTCATAAATCTCTCGCCACACAGGTCCAATTGTCCAAAAAATCCTAGCATTTGGGATAGCTGTAAAGATCTTATACAGTGTGTTCAGAAAAGTTATTGGCTTGTAATTCTAAGGGTCAGCTAAGGTGCCCGTCTTCGGCAGGAGCACTGTGCGCCCTTCCACCAACCACTTCGGAATAGGCTCTTCCGACTTTAGATATGAGGTGAAAATGCGGGCCAGAAGCTGGTGGGTTGAAGGAAACTTCTTCCACCAGAAGGTCTTGATACCATCTGGTCCCGGAACGGAATAGTTCTTCATGCCTCTTAAAACGTGTTTTACCGTCTCAGTAGTGATGGGTGGACATTCTTCCTCAGGTGTTATGAGGGCACTGCACAGCTCCTTGAAGCTATTTATGTTCTTTGAGTTTTCTTTCAGTGGATGCTGGAATTCATAGACTTCTTCCTACAATACCTGGACCTCCTCTGGTGTGGGCGAGTGGACGACAGTATCTGGAGGGTCTTGGAAGAGTCGAGATGTGTCAGATAAAAACTGTTGATTTTCTCTGACCCACCTCTCTCTTCGCTCTAGATTTCTCCTAGTGTTAAATAGTGGACGTATTCTGTCAACAATATGCTGCCTGATGGTCAGTTGCTTTGACTTGTTGATTGTGTGATCACGGATCCGCATTTCGCGCGCGAACTGTCGAATCTGAAAGTCCTGCCAGATGTTATGTAGTCAATCACACACTGAACAAATCTTTGTGTTGAGTTGGTGCATTTGTCTTTTGGTCTTATGATCAACCGTTGGTTTTATTTTTCGGTTTGCGTCTGCCAAAGCTCTCGCTGCATTATACACACTGCAATTGCTAGTCCGCAGGTCAGAATCTTCGGAAAAATCTCCACCTCTTCCTCTATTGGGTGCCTGTTCGCGGTTGGTCTCAGTGTCGCCTCTCTTTCTTTGTTGCCGGCTTGTTCTCGCTGCGGTTGAGTAGGCGTTCCGCTCATATAACCCATTTTCGGAGTTCCTCGGCACGGTTTCGCAGACGGTTATGCGAAAAATGCGAGAACTCTGGGTGTTTCTCGCACTACAGAGTATGCAGTCGCGCCATGTAACCTTTCCGTCCAGGGGGCATACTGGTATCATAGCACTCCAGCAGGTCGTCCCTGAGTCGATCTGTACACTTAATAGTAATGAGATTCTGCCGGTCAATCGCATTGACTCCGTCTTGATTGGCTCCCCCAACTCTAGGGTAGTTGTCATTGTTGTCTGACCCATTTTCGGGAGCCCTGCGCGTTCGATTGTTTGCAACCGCACTTACTACAACTATGTTTGGTGCTGTCATTGTTGTCCCCACAAGCAGCTAGAGAAAAGGAGTTTGTCCATCCTTGTAGAGCCCCGCATGCAGTAGAACCGCGGTAAATCACACCTATGACCACGGCTTACAGCCGCGAGACGGGTGGTTATATATATATATATATATATATATATTTCACTTGTAGTTAATGAAATTTTAATAAAGTAATAATAATAATAATAAATATATAATAAAAATATAATAAATAAATATAATAATAATAATAATAAAGTAGGGGAGACCACCCAAAAGTGCAGTAGTTAATGATCCTACAAAAGATAATCATTAATTTAAAATACTAATATATGTAAAATACTTATTTAATGTAACTAACGGTTAAGCACTGAGACGTGCTCATATATTAAAATTAGAATTGACTATTTCACTTATATTTGTATTTATAATTAATGATTATCTACTTTAGGATAATTATCTACTTTAGGGTGGTCTCCCCTACCTTAAAAAAACTTTTATTTCATTTGAAGGAATAATTTTTTCGGTTTAAAATAATGAGATAAAATCAATTATTTCTTACATTTTCTTTGATTCGAAGAAAAATATAAGGATTATAGTTATGTGTTATTTTTCAGGTAAAATACATTTTCTATTGCGTAGTTTTACAAGGTTATGCGATACTTTTATTACATACACACGGCAATAATGTATAGTTCTATTTTCCTGCTACACGTGTGTCAAATATAACTGATAACGTATCAAATTATCGTGAAACATGAACATCTCAGAAAAATAAATTACTCAATTTTATACAATTTTTAAAATTATTGTAGGGGAGACCGGGTACGGTTGTGACAATTTTCATTTGATCGACTATAATTTTGTCAGTATGCCAGTTAGCTGGATGAAAGGAATTTTTTAGTGTGAAATGTATATTTGTCTACGAATAAATACTACCATTGTGTCCCTAAGTACAATGGTTAATTTATAGGAGCAAATTAGAAAAAAAATAAAAAATGTCACAACCGACCACACCCCAGGGACGGTTGTGACAGTGCTTGGGGTAATAATAATAATAATCATAATAATAATATTAACATAATAATAATATCGTACAAAGTAATCAGTTCTATTTAACCACTAATGTGTAACCTATAAAGATAAAAAACACTTGTTACTCTATCTGTACACATATAACAACAATTACTAAAAGAAATCGAATAAAAATATTTACTTTTTGCTGCTAAAAAGTACTGTAGTCCTCTGCAAGCTTCAATGTCACGCAAAAATTGACGCAATCCTGTGAAGCATGTTCAGAAGGGCCTGCCGCTCCTCTTTCCCCTTCCACTCAACCGGGTATTCCTTATAGTTACGCTAATATGACGACTGTCACAACCGTACCCTGGCACAACCGTACCCAGTCTACCCTATATACAGTAGGTTGGTCCAGAAAGTATTGTTTTCGAATTTCCATGCATATCGCTCGGAAATTTATTCGAATCCAGAACATGGCTCAAGCGCCATGAAGTTTAGCACGTACTTCCCATAAGAAAAAAGACGTTTTTGTGCATTTTATTTAGAATCGTCAATATTAGATGAATCGAGTTAAAACCCAACATTTCTCTTCATAATTAGCCACAGAATACGAATAAAATATTAGTTTTTAAATATCACCTCTATAAGTCTGTTTTAGAATAGGCCATTCACAATATGACCTCCTTATTGTTTCAATAAAGTTGAAAATTTTAGACAATTGAGTTTGTTGATTAAACCTTTTATAAATAAAGTTTCACTTATTTAGATTTGAAGAGTACATTGAAAAAAAACTTTTATTTAATTTGAACGAATAATTTTCTTTGTACAGATTAAGTGCTTATGAATTTAGATTCACACTGTACGAATTATGCTAAACAACTATAAAAAAATCGGCTGTTAAAGGGTTAAAATAATGAGAAAATATCAATTGTTTCTTAAATGTTAGCTAGTTCTTCATTTGAAACAACAATCTTTTTAAATCAATGAATAGTGTCAAGCAAATTAATTATTTACTTATAATTTACACTTTTTTCTAAGAAGTAAATTTATCTTGAATGTAAAGAGTTTTTAGCTGAAAAATGGGGATTGAAAAATGTGGCGTCTATAGACACTCATGGCGTGGTTTTACAAGATTATGCGATACTTCTATTACACATATACGGCAATAATGTATAGTCGTATCTTTCCGGGACACGTATGTCAAATATAACTGAAAATGTGTCAGATTATTGTGAAACAGAAATATCTCAGAAGAATGAGTTTCGCTTTTCAATCCACCTTTGAATAAATATAGGATGAACGAAAGGCAGATAGCGACCAGTATATATACAGCTGAAGCATCTTGCATAGATCATTCATTCGTTAGTAATCATTCACCAATTATTCGAGCAATAATTAGTGTTGAGAACAATGAAGATCCTTCTTGCAACTATGTTGTTCGGATTGGCGGTTTTCCCCAATTCTGTTGGTGAGTATATAATTATACTTAATAATGTAATATCATATAATCTATGACACTTTATTTTTGGTCCCACATTATTTTATATCATACTTCCATACGCATTAATTATCCTCATAAAACAAAGATTTAATAATTTATTTATTTCTAGCAAGCTGTATTTCGTCGCTCTTGCCCCGCGTGTCGGGCCAAGATATTATATATATATATATATATATATATATATATATATATATATATATTATATTTTGTCTATATATTATTTTATTTTTATGATATTTGATTCTTTGGTATTTTGTGCATTGAAACATTTATTTTTTTTTTAATATATGCAGCAGAAAGTAAAATGTATTTTTTTTTAATCGTGATAGCTCTGGGTATGATTTCTCATTCGTTGACATTCTGCTAGGTACAGACGACTTGGTGGCTCTTGCCCCCATAGTGAATCCACAGCTTTAAAAAAAATTTAATCTATTTTTGACTTAAATTAGGTTAAATTTTTATAATCAGTTGATTGAATAATGTTTCACATAAAGTATATCAAATTTTAATGCTGTAATTATTTCAACTAATATTGCAAACGTTGTATTTCTGTCAACAAATCTCCCATTCTGTAGTTATCAAAATTGTTTTCTATATAATTTTTTGTATACAAATAAAATTTTTGAAATTGAGTTTATAGCACCATTTCCGGAAGAATTAAAATGATTAAGAAATATCAAAGTTATTTGCAAAGTCCGACCATATGGAGTAAAATGTGTTTTCCAATCGGTGGTAACAAAATTCACTATGGAACCAAAAATGGCTTCTTTACTCGAAATTGATTAATTTTCATTTAAATAGAAGAAAATCAACCCCGATGTATGGATTCTATAAAAATTGAACTGCAAATTTTTAAGGTAGTTGTGCCAAAAATCAGATGTTTGAAAAAAATAGTTTTTGTAGGATTTAATAATAATAATGAAATGAAAATAGTATTACTCAGAATGTCATTATAAATAAACAACATTATTTTTCATATTTTCTTACTATCGGTTCTTATCAATGTTTGAAAAATGCTTGAATTTCGGTAATGAAAGACTTTTTTGACAGTAAATCCCCAAGATACTATTTATCTGAAATTTCATAAAAACGTTGCAAACAATTGACAACTACAATTATCCGATGACTAATAATTTTTATCCGCCTCGTGATAAAAATTATCTGCCGTCGGATGATTTTAGTTTTCAATTGTTTGCAGCGTTTTCATTCCAACTTCAGATAAATAGTATCTCGGGAATTTAATGTGTTTTCTCGGGAAAATAAGTTAGAACATATTAAAATTTCACCATTTTTAATATAATTGGTAAAAAGAGGCAGTAAAAAAATTTCATAACAAAAGAATTGGTTGAAATATTTATTATTTGTAAGTTTCAAACTTTTATCATAAAAAATAACGTAGTTTCTTTCATAAAACGTAACTGATAATATTATTTCAATTCATAAAATCATAGAAAACTTTGTTTTCCCAGAAACCGGATTATTAGTAGTGGGTACTTGTTGGGATTTTACCACAACTATGCTATTTTTTGAAGGATCTCCAAGAACTTTAATGATTTACAAAATTCAAATGGGTTTCAAAAGATTTGAAAGACTTGAAGGTATTTTATAAGACTCCAAAAAGCTTCAAGAGATTAAAAAAAATTCAAGAAAATTTAAAAGAATATCAAAGACATTGAAGGATTAAAAATATTTCAAGAGATTTCAAGGAATTGTACGATATTTAAAATATTGATAGGATTTCAAACTGAATTAAAAGATTCCATAAAATTATCAGGAATTTTTATACAGAAATCAAAGGAATTTGAAAAAATTTGAGAGTTTTTCAGAGATTTCAGAGCATTTCAAAGCGGTTTATCAGATTTTATGGAATGGATCGTAAAACAATTGAAAATGTTGTAATTTATAAATAATATAAAAATTTATATCCATATACATTTTCCTAAATGTTCTTTAATTTTAAAACTTTCTGCGTACATTTGTATAGAAGTATTTTTCTTATTCGAACAATGATAGCAGAAATGAAAATTGTTAAACTTTGGTCCAAGACTATAATTTTCAATTGATAATATCTGTCAAAATGATTGAAATTCTGCAAAACCACCCAACCACATTATTTAGTGCCCTAGATAGTATAGTATAGTCGATTTTTTTGCACTAAGTGAAATTCATCTGGACGCACTATTTAGTAGAGTGGGTCAAAAAAATAATTTTGGAAATTGCAAGGAATACCATGTCTTAAAGGAGTAATTGGGGAACCCCAGGAAGTGTACTCAATGATGAATCGATCGATTTAAATCTAGGTAACGCGCACGAGAAAAATAGAGTTCAAAAAATTATTATCTGCGACAAATACTTATGTTCTAGCATCCATGGAAAACATAAACAACATTTTTTGGCACTTTAGGGAATTTTGGGATCTAAGTGAACGCACAAAAACTTCAAGATATATGGTGGATCGAAACTGGAAACACTACAAATTCAATCGAATCTCACCTCAGTTTTGATCTCCCATATATCTTACACTTTTGCTGGGTTCGTTTCGATCCCAAAAAAGCCCACAAGTGCCAACAATTTTTAAAATTTCTTCACGGGGGCAAAAAATAAAAGTTAATTACAGGGGTATATATAATAAAACATATAAATTTCTGTTTTTTTTTTTGCAGAATTAAGTTCAATGCAATCGTACGCAACGACATCGAGAGGATACGGAGCTGTGCCATTACAGGCACAGGAAGGTGCGAAAGAACGCGTACTCCTTCATTACTACAAGTTTTCTGACGAGAGGATGCACGAAATCAAAGACCCTAAAACAGCAAACCTGAAGGAAGTCAACGGTTATTACGTTGGAAAATGGATAGATAAAGATGCTGGCAGAGCTCATCCAATATATGGTGTAGCACCACACTACCATTCTTGCATACAAAGAATACAACCATACACCGAGGCAGGGCAAATAAATATGTTGCCACCAAAGCTTCAAAGGGAATATGAAGTCTTTCTCAGAGAACTGAAGCTTTCAAAAAATTGATAATAAAATGAGTAAAGAACCTGAATTTATTACTCTTTTCTTCACTCCCAAATCTCATACCTAAATCTCGAATAGTTTATGGTTCATTGCCAAAAAGTTGTAAAATTTAATTACCGACTATTTTATCCATTTCCGTGATTGAATTTTTTAAAATAATACTAAGAAGGAATCTTCACACGAAAGTTGACAAAATTGTGACAAACGAATTTTGTGAATGAGTTATGCTTAAGGGAAACCAGAACAAATAGAAAAATGTTGAAGTCATAATTTTGATGCTGAACTATTATTCAGATGGTACTCATCCGATACCAAGAGAACATTCATATTTTAAGCCTTTCAGATAAATTATGGAAGGACGTTGTGTATAAATTAATGAGACAATAATCCAACAATGTTATTCAAAAACATTTTCTCATCCATACGGTTATTATTTCTCAAAATATTATACAAATTGGACTAGCTTCAAACTATGTCGTATTTAACATGCAATCATGACAGTAATTGCTACCAACTATCGTAGCCAAAAACTGAGCGAATAATTTTGTTTGGTTAGGTTGGTAAGAGGCATGAATTTGCCTTACTTGTTAGTCCTTGCATTCTAAAAGCACCAAAATTACTACCTATTCTTCAACAATTTATTCACCTCGTAGCGAATGACACTTCTCATCAAAAGACATCAAATATATTTTATATGAAAATGGAGAGAATTAATCATAAGACAATTTTTAAGCTGAGAGTCTAGGGGGAAACAACTCCTGGGCATGCGGTCCATAGAGCACATAGAGGCTCTATGTACAGAATTATTCTAGAAAACCTAAGATTACACCTCAAAAATTAGAATAACGCGAACATGTAACAAAAAGGATTACTTCTTAACCAAAATTTTGAATTTTCAACAAAATTGATTAACTTTTAACGAAATGGTTCAATTTCCAGAAAATAAGATTAATTTTCTACCAAAAAATACGAATTCTCAACAAAATACGTTAGTTTTCAACGAAGTAGTTGAATTTTCAACTGAAAAAGATAAATGTTCAACTATATAATTACATTTCTAACTTAAGAAGATCAATTTTTCACCCAAATGGAATCGTAAAATTTTCTGTTAAAAAATTAATTTTCAGCCAAAAAATAAAAACGAATTTTTCACAAACTAGTTAAATTTTCTACCAAACTGGTGAATTTTCAACTAAACTGATGAATTTTCAATCAACGCAATGATTTTTTTAAAACAAAATTGTTGAATTTTCTACAAAGTAGATTAATTTTTAATCAAAGGAGATGAACTCTCAATGATAAACGTAATAGTTGATATTTCAAGCAAAACCGATTTTCATTTCAATTCATAAACAGTTGAAGTCAACCAAAAATACGAATTTTCAACAAAAAGGTTTTCAGTAAAGGTTTTCAATCAAGAAGGATACTTTTGAAAAAAATGTTTTAATTTTTTTAAACAAAACATGAATTTTCAACCAGAAGCTTAATTTTCAACAAAATAGATGAATTGTTAACCATATAGTTTTATTTTCAACTAAGAAGAATAAATTTATTATAAAAAATGGAATTGTTAAGTTTCTAGTAAAAAGAAGTAATTCGAAACGAGAACAAAAGGATTTTTAACAAAATAATTCAACTCTTCATTAAAATATAGTTTAATTTTCAACCAAATAGATGAATTTTCAACTCTCATCAAGAATCTTCAATAAAAAAAAATGATTTTTGAACAAAATTGTTGAATTTTCTACAAAGGAGATTAATATTTAATCAGAAGACATGAATTTTCAATGAGAACTGTAATTAATAGTTGATATTTCAACCAAAACCGATTTTAATTTTAATTTATAAACAGTTGAAGTGAATGAAAAAGACGAATTTTCAACAAAAAGTTGACTTTTTAATCAAAAAGGATACTTATAAAAAACAAATTTCTAGTTTAAAAGAGTAATTTAAAAAAAAACGAGTTTTTAACAGAATAATTAAACTTTTCACCAAAATATTTCAATCTTCAACCAGAAGGATGAATTTTTAAGAAAGAAGATTAATTTTCTACCAAAAAAGACGAGTTTTTGTACAAAATACATGAACCTTCTACCGAGTAGTTGAATTCTCGACAAAATAGTTCAGTTTCCATCGAATACGATGAATTTTCAAGCAAGAATTTTTATTTTCTACACAAACAAACAAAAATTTAACAAAATATGTGAATTTTCCACTATATCATACAAATTTTTACATAAAATGAAATAGTTAAATTTTCATTTCAAAAAATTAATTTTCAACAACAACAAAATTTCAACAAAGTAGTTCAGCTTTAACCGCGTAGTTAAATTTTCAACGAAAAATATACATTTTCAATTAAACCTGGAATCGTTAAATACTTGATTGAAAAAATTTATATTCAACCAAAAAAGATAACGAACTTTCAACTAAAAAAAAATAATGTTCAAAAATATAATTAAATTTTTAACCGAAACCAAAAAGAGGAGTTCTCGAGAAAAAAGTTGAATTTTTACCAAAACAATGACTTTGACAAAATTATTGAATTTTATATAAAGTATATGAATTTTTAACGAAAAGGGATGAATTCTCAACAAAAAATGTAATGGTTGATATTTCAACCAAAATTGATTTTAATTTTAAATCAAAAACCTTTGAACTCAACAAAAAAAAACGAATTTTCAAAAAAAAAGGAAACTGAATCCTCACCCAAAAAGACAAATTTTCAACAAAAATGTTAATTTTTCAATCAAAAAGAAAACTTTTCAAAAAAATTATTGAATTTTTCAAAACAAGTACCTGCATTTTTAACCAAGAACATTGATGTTCAATAAAGTACATGAATTTTTAACCCAAAGTTTAACTCTCGAATAAAAAAAAAAACACAATGAAAAATGAAACAGTTAATATTTGAGTGGAAAAAATTAATTTTAAACAAAAACAGAAACAATTTTTCAAAAAAAATGGTTCAGCTTTTCACGAAAATAGTTCAATGTTCAACCGAAAACATGAATTTTCGGACAAGAAGATAAATTTTCTACCAAAAAAGATGATTGTTGTTTACAAAATGCGCGTCTTTTTTTGGTAGAAAGTCAAATTTTTACGACCCTGAACTTTGCCACAGATATAAATTTCTTGGTTAAAACTGCAACTGTTTGGTTGAAAATTAATCTGTCTTGGTTGAGAATTTACCTTCTTTCTGAAAATAAATTGATCTTTCCTGGTTACATTATATAGTCTTTTATTTAAAATTAAAATTTTCTTTCGTTGAAATATCAACTATTATATTTTTCATTGAAAATTCATCTTTTCAGGTATACAATTCAGCTACTTCTTTGGAAGTTCAACAACTTTCTTAAAATTTCATTTTTTTGGTTGACGATTCATAATTTTAGTGGAAAATTCATCTCTTTGGTTGAAAATTGAACTACTTTGTTGAAGTTTCACTTGTTGGGTGTAAAAATTAATTTTTCAACTTAAAATGTAACTACATATTTCGTTGAAAGTGAACTTTTCTGTTGAAATTTCATATTTCCGGGTTAAACATTCCACTGTTTTGTATACAAAATTCGTCTTTTTGTCTTGGAAATTCAACAATCAGGTAGAAAATTCAACTATGTGGTAGAAAACTAAACTATTTTGTAGAAGATTCGTTTCTTTATCTGAAATTAATTTTTTCAAGTGGAAATTTGAATATTTAATTTTTGGCTAAAAAATTGAATCATAGGAATCATTACAAAAAAACACAAGATTCCGCAAAAGTTGAAATATTGGAAAACTGAAATGAAAGATTTTAACACTTTTCAATTGAAAGCTTTTGAATTAAAAGCCGTTAAACTGTAAAATTTCAAATTTTTTACTCAAATTTCATCAATTCTTTCTCAATTGTTCAATTTTTATTTGCAGTTAAAAAGTTGTTTCTTTTTCGTCCTAGGATGACAAATATGTAGGAAATTGCAAAGACATCATTTTAAGTGACATATATTGTGTCCAATCGATTGCTATATATTTGAGAAAAAAACTTTAAACGCAAGGCTTTTTGTTGTTTGTATGTATACCATTAAGCCATTTCCCTTTCAGGGTAGGCGTGACACTTCCCGATTCGGGTAGTGTTTCTAGGTTGATAGCTTGAAGTAAAATAACTACAAGTGTGGGCTCACCACACCCACGATGTGCCAACAGCACTCGGTTTTCTCGAATGGTCACCCATCCAAGTACTAACCGCGCCCAACGCTGCTTAACTTCAGTGATCTGACGAGAACTGGTTTTTTCAGCGTGGTATGGCTGTTGGCCTGTTTAATAACGATTATTTATTATTGTCTTTTATTATTCTACCATTCCTTTAAAGTTTGAACATAAAAGATATTTTTGTAATAGCGATCATGTACACATATTAATTTAAAATTATTTCACTGCAATATTCTGAATATTTGTCATCCTAGGTCGAAAAAGAACAACTTTTTGACTGCAAAAACTGTAAATTCCTGTAGATTCTTGTAGTTGTGAATTTTTGTAGTTTTACTTTTTTGTAAATTCTTGTGGGAAATAAAACTACACAAAAAAACAATAATATACAATAAAATACAAAAAAAGTACAAAATTCGTGCCAATAAGTAGTTTATTGTATTTACTTGTAGATTCATGTAAAAATGGTTTTAGTTTTTTGTACCTTTTTGTGAAAATATTTCCACCAAGGAACTAATTTTTTTAACTTAAAATATAAATATTTGATTGAAAATGAACTTTTTTGTTGAAACTTCTATATTTTTAGGTTGATAATTTATTTGTCTTGTATAGGTAATTTGTAGAAAATTCAACTATTTTTTACATGATTCGTTTTTTTACATTAGAAAATAATTTTTAGAATAAAATTTAACTGTTCTATTTTTGAGTAAAATTTGATCTTTTTAGTTTAAAAAGTCAACTATTCGGTTAAAAATTGATTTAACTTTTCGAAATTCCTTGTTGTTTGGTAGAAAATTAATCTTCTTGGTTGAAAATTCAACTATTTGATTAGAAATGTCTTGTCAAAAATTCGTCTTTTTTGATAAAAACAATCTCGGTTTAAATTGCAACTATTTGGCTGAAAATTTATATTTTTTGTTGAGAATTCGTCTTTTTTAGTAGAAAATTAATCTTGTTGGTTGAAAATTTATGTTCTCAGTTGAAAATGTAATCATTTGATTGAAAATTCCACTGTTTTGTACAAACTTCGTCTTTTAGCTTTAAAATTCCACGTTTTTGATAAAAACTTAGGTATTTTGTTGCAAATTCATCTTCCAGAGTAGAAAATTAATCTTTTTGGTTGAAAATTCATTTTTTTTTACTTGAAAATTCTACATTTTGGATGAAAGTTTTTTTTATTGACTGAAAAATCTTTCTTTGTTGAGGATTCAAGTATTTCATTGAAATTTCTTCTCTTTGGTTCAATTCAACTGTTTCTGATTTAAAATAAAAATCTTCCCTTGGTCAAAATATGAACTATTATATTTTTTTGTGAGTTCATGTTTTTTGATTGAAAATTCGCTACTACTTTTTTGAAGATTGAAATACGTTGGTAGTCAATGAGAATCAGTAAAATTTGACCAAGCTCTTTTCCCTCAAATTGTCTTACGTTATTTTTGATGCTCTGTAATAAATTCACGAAAAAAATTTAGTCGGAAAAAATTACTAGGAAAATTACGTTAGATATGGTTTGGGGATGGGAGGGGTCAAAACATACGAACCCTAACAAAGGGGGGTACGTGGTTTAAAATATCAAAATTAAGAGGCCTTGAGCATTTTATGTACCTGATATACAAATTTTTAAACTTTAAATTGGGTGTTTCAAATCTCTGGATAAAATATCAATGCCCTCAGTTGATATGTATGGTTTTTCTATAAGGCTCTCTGAAGTTACGCAGTATTAGGTACATTTGGATGCTTCGACAATGTTATCTCCATGAGTTCCTTTTAGCTGATTGTATTTCATTAGTGTATCTTGCTACACTAACTTAATACAAATCTCGCTTTTCAGTTTTTCCGGCTCTATCAACCCTTAGCTAGCACAGCTATCTTGCTATAAAGCCGATTATGCCATACCCGTGTTTATTCTTAAGGCAGTACTCCGAATCCCCCGTATGGGGTGGCTGGTCCCCCATCGGGCGCCTCCCCAGGTTGCGGATAGGGGAACGCCTCCCAGATATGGGTGGTACCGGGGAAATCAAATACCCGGGGTGGACAAAAACCAGCTAGGGGAAGGAACCCCGAACAAGAAACCAGTCATGAGCGGGTACGAAAAAAACACACTACCCGAAGGGAGTAGAAATCTCCCCGCCGGTTCCGATCGGGTGCAAGCCCCGGTGGCCTGTGCCGGTTCCATGGATTTTGGGGGGAACCAATCGTACTTTGACAGGAGCGTCTGCGAGGAGTTAGGTGGTCCTTTGGACGTGACGGAGGAGGTGGAAGTGTCGATCAACAAGGTGGACATCGCAGAAATGGATGCCAAACTCTCAGAGACGTATGCTCTCTTTGAAGAGTTGAGAGGCACCATAAAAGAAATGGTGGATTTTAGCAGCACAAAGAGAAATATGTGGCTGCCAATTAGGGATGGGCTGGAACGAGCGGAGCGGCTCATGAAGGAACTGCGCGTTCACTCTATGACGACCGAAGGGCTTCATAGGGATTTGATCGAGAATGTTGGACGAACTGCCCGAACGAGAGCCATGACTCGAAAGAAGAAGTCAAAAAGGAAGACAGACGAAAGCTGCACTCAGACTGAAGACGCCGTGGTAACTCCCTCAGTCCAGTACCGGAAGAGAGAGAGGGAGTTGACTCTGAGCCCTGTTGAGGCGAGCACATCGAGGCCACAACAGAAGAAGCGGAGGACCCGCCCTGCTGCAGGGACCTCAACACCGAAGAAGGACGAGGAAAGGGTGCCTACACAGGCTACCCAAGCTAGAAAGAAGAAGGTGAGAGAGAGGCGAGCTAGACCCGAGGCGGTTATTATAAAACCAGCCGAGGGTTTCAGCTACGCAGAGGTCCTGAAGGACCTCAAAAGTAAGGTGAAACCTGACACCCTTGGTGTTAAAATTAAGGGTGTCAGAGAAACCAGGAACGGGGAGGTCCTTGTGGAAGTAGGACCTGCAGCGGACGGCAGAATGAAGCTGTCTGCTGCTATTAGAGAGGTCATTGGAGAAGGTGGTAGTGTGAGGGAGCTTGTCCCTCGCACTGAGGTCGAGGTCTTGGACCTCGACACCACTACTGTTTCGGAGGAGGTTGAGGCTGCGGTCAAGAAATGTCTTGGAGCAGACTCACCTAAGCAGATAAGAGTCAGTCTCACGAAAAGGGCCTTCAGAGGAACGCTGAAGGCATTCGTGGGAGTAACAGAAGAACAAGCGCAGAAAATAGTGCAAGCAGGACACCTGAAGGTGGGATGGGTGTCCTGTCGGGTACGAAAAAAGATGGAGGTTATGCGCTGCTATCGCTGCCTAGGCTTTGGCCACATGGCAGCGAACTGCGAGGGTCCAGATAGGACAAAATCATGCTGGCGGTGCGGCAAAGAGGGGCATATTGCTGCGGTATGCGAAAGCACACCGCAGTGCTACCTCTGCGCCGCAAAGGAAGATAAGCCCCGGACAGACCATCTTCCGGGGACCATGAGATGCTTGGCGTTCAGAGAGGCAGCCTCGTTGAAGAAGCCTCTTGGACGTGCAAGCTAACATCGAAGCTGGGCAGGTCCGACGAGAAGCCCAGTCTACCAGAAGAAGGCCAAGCTGGCCCATTGGACGAAGACCGAGGCACGGCCAAAGAACGGCACCCCCTGAAGTAATGCGAAAGCGGTTCCGGGGGGACATCTGCCAAGAAGGAAAGGGTGGTGGTTTTTAGTGGGTCCCTTGGTGGCATTATTATAATGACAAAGTTGATTTTGTATAATGTATAATTATACGCAAGGTATAATTGAATATTATATAAGTCAGAGTCATTGTAGTGATGCGACTAAGATCCCCACACTACCGAGAAGTGCTTCACGGTGTGTTTTTGAACATTTTCCACCAGCCCTCGTAAGAAAAAAAAAAAAAAAAAAAAGTACTCCGAATCCGGCCATCTTTGCCGAGTGCTTTTGGGTCTCGGTGGGCTTCGTTATTAGAGCGTTCTGAGAATATACCTCTTAGGTGCCAAGTGTACCTATCGCGATCCTTCTGAGGTCATCAGTTAGATGCAAAGATTCGATGCACTGTCCTGATGTGTTATGTAAGTGTATGTGTGTGTGTGTGTGTTAAGTACTCGAAATTGGCCCGTGACCACCGAGCAAGACTCCCCCATAGGTGCCTCAAGCGCAGGAGTCCCCCGTAGGAGCCTCAAACGCAAGAGTCCCCCGTAGGTGCCTCAAGCGCAAAGAGATCGCTGACTCATTTTTCATTCTTCTCAAAATCGACTTCGACCCCCAGGGCTAGTCCCCTTGAAATGGGGCGTACACCTTGGTACGTAACCAGCCGCTTCTGAGGGGGCCCACAGCTCAAGGTGGGTTCCGAACCACCGAAGCCGCGGTTGAAGTACATAGAAAAATTTCCATTGGTACCAGCTAAGGGATCAAACCCCGGTCCTCCTGCACGGAAGCCTGACGCGCTAGCGTCTGAACCATCGACGAAAAGTTGTAAAATTTCAAATATTATTCATCTTTGATCAAGAATTCACTAATATAAATCGAAAAGGCATATTTAAAAAAAATGTCTTATTCATGATGTAAAAGAAATAAAGGGGTTAGGTAAAATTACAAATGATTGCGGATTTAAAAATCTCAAATGTTTTCTATATTTGTATAAAATTTTGACTAGTTATCGTTTCACTTCTTATCTGACGTCTCTAACGCTCTTTTTGATGAATATTCGCTGCTTTTCTGCAACCAATTTTTTAAAGAATATGCAAAACACATTCAAGCTCAACTCATTACCATCGGAAACTCAAAAGTAAAGCAGATTTTGCTTTCACCTACATTTTTCTAGCCTGACGGGGGCTTGTCTTAGGAATTTCGCATGATCACAATTTTTCAAATATTTTTATTAAACATCATCAAAATCAATAAAACCTAAGTACCAATTGCAAAGTTTACGAAATTATATATGAATAAAATAACTTACTCCTTCAAATCATCAGAAGTTATTGAATCACAACTTCTAAAACAGGTAAAAGATTGTTCTCTAACGTACAAAAATAAGTTCTCCTTTCTATTTTTGTTAATTTATTTCCAGTGCAGAAAAGACACTTTAAAAATAACTAAATTCTGCTGAGCACGTATTCGCATGCGTAAGTGATGACTATAATGTTTTTGTACAAAAATATTAAGGGTGGCCCGTCTCAGGAGGGGGCTCGTCTTAGGCAACTTTCCCCTACACACCTCACAGGTTGTGCGAATTGATAAAATGTATCGGGATGGATGAAATCCTAGACGATTGGAAAAAAGCGATTATCGTACCAATATACGAAAGAAAGGGAGATAAAAACAACTGCAATAATTACAGAGGTTTTAGCTTATTAAGTATCGTAAGTAAAATATACTGAAAAATACTTATTCGTAGGGTAATGAAAATAACAGAAGAAAATATCTGGGAAGTCCAAAGTGGATTTATGCCAGGAAGATTATGTACGGATCAAATATTTAGCTTGAGACAGGTCACAGAAAAAAGTTTGAGAATAGGAAAGAAAGATTTCTGTGCATTTGTTGACCTAAAAAAAGCATCAGACAGGGTGGATTGAAGTAAACTTTGGGAAGTCCTGCAAGAGTACGGAGTCAAATGACGGCTCCTGCAAGCAATAAAAACAATATATACAGGTAGCAAAGCGAGTGTAAGGGATAATGGAAAACTGAGTGACTTGTTCGACATTATGCAAGGTGTTCGGCAAGGATGCGTTATGTCCTCATGACTATTTATTATATTCATGGACAAGTGTCTAAGAATGGCCCTTTTCGACGAAGAAGGTGTCGATCTCAAAACAGTAAGGGTACGTGGTTTAGCGTTCGCAGATGATAAGGTTGTTATGGCAGAATCAATCGAAGACTTGCAAATAATGTTGAACAAACTGAATATAAGCATAAAGAGCATGGGCTCAAAAATGAACGCAAAAAAAAACAAAAATTATGGTGTTTGAAGTAAAGAATGAGAAAATAGAACAAGTTGATAAGTATGTACATCTGGGTAGCCTATTTAATAGTGACGGAAATATAGATGGGGAGTTAGATAGGCGCATAAACGAGGGTGAGAAGGTTATCGGTAGAGAAGGGTCCATTATCAGAAGTAAAAATACAGTGGAGTCTCCTCTATTTCTGCGACTTGAAACGTGAAGATTATTTTATTTCTACGCTGGAGGGGGCCCCACCTTTACAGCGAGTGGGAACGATATTTTGCTTGAGCGACGTTCATTGGCTGCCCCGTTCTTGTATGGCTGCGTTTGCTCTAAGTAACTTTTTCAACTGCGCATGTGCCGAAAACCACGGTCGATTGGAAATCAATAAATACCATCAATAATAATATACCGATGAATACACCCGACATTCCTAGAACTGCTGGCCCACGCAGTTTCTCAGCTCAAGGGACGAGAGACAGTTGCGACTCTTGCATGAAAAACACTAGCAGCGTATGGATAAAGGCGCAGACGCGGATACTCACATGCGGAGATTGCGCAATTTTATGTATTCCAATTGGAAACGGTTCAGACGGCCCCAATTTGCGCAGTTGAAAAAGTCGCGATCCTTTGGAATTTCAGTGTTTTTGAAGTTTCTTTCAAGTCTTTTTGTTGAAGTACGACAATTTGCCAATTAAACTCAATATAATAGAATCAAACAACGACTCAAATATTTCGCGGACTAAATTAGTGAGTTTTGTGGTATGACATCAGGTCATGGGAGGATGAGTGGAAATGTCATGAAGGTTAGCATAGGAGTGACATAGGGACATAGGAGTGCAATCAAATTTTTGGAGAAAGTACTCTATACTGTGAAGTAAGTTACAAAGGTCTGAATAATAATAGTATTCAAGTGTAGAATGCCAGGATAGGTGGAAATGTTAGCCATCAGGGAGGGGAGTACATGGTACTGCAATTGCATACGACTTTCTAGAGAAAATATTTTAAACGTAAAGGAAAGTGATGAAGGTCTGAAGAGTAATATTTCACAACTGTAAAATCTATTTCCTCAGTCATGTCCCATTCTTTTGTCGATTGAGGACCTTGCAGTTTCACGAAATATAAATAACTGTCCGAAATTTGAGGTTGGAGTACCACTAACGTCACATTTAAGATATTTTATTTTATGTCGTGGAACTGAAAGGTCGTCAATCGACAAAAGAATGGAATATGACTGAGAAAATACATTTCACATTTGACAAATGTTACTATTCGTGCATTTATGCCTTTACGTTTAGAATATTCTCTCGAAACAGTCGTAGGCGGTATTCCCATGAAACCATACTAAAATACTCAATTCAAGGCTTCCCGCTCCTCAGGCCTGTTTTTAATTAGTCAGCCACTGACGTGGAGGAGAATATGCAGGGACCGTAGTGGGAGGTACTAGAACTGCGCAAATAGAAATAACCGTGTACGGCCGAGTAGAAATAGAGGAGACGGGAAATAAGGGAGATGGGAAATAGGTGAGACCCCCTGTATATCAAATGAAGCTAAAATGGCAGTACATAATTCTATATTTGTACCAACTGTGCTATACGGTAGCGAGATATAGACCGGTCGAGAAAAGGATAAGAGTAAAATTATCGCAATTGACATGAAATTTCTTGCGCATAATGTGCGGGAACGCACTCATGGACAAAGTAAGTAACAAGATAATCCTCAATGAATGTGGTACAGAAGAGACACTAGTTGTCATGTGGGAAAGGAATCGGTTAAAAGGGTTCGGACATGTTGAGAGAATGAAAAATGAACAACTAACGAAACAAGTGTATCAAGCTAAAGTAAATGGCAGTATTCCCAGAGACAGAGCACGGAAAGAATGGTTAGAATATGTGAATGAGACCCTAATCCGAAGAGACATGAGCAGCCATAGAAACACGAGAGCTTGCATTAAAAAATGCATGGACGAGAAGATAGCTAGAGAAGTATGCCAGGACAGAACAGTGTGGCGACAAATAGTTTATAAAAAGAGTATCAGTAGAGTGAATGCCGCCTGAAACGAAAGACCTTGGATACTAATGGGCCCGAGTGGGGAGTTCACATAACGACTTTGCGAGGCTCTTCACTTGGGGCGATCGCTAGATAGATCGATCAGCAACCTGGGTCGGAACAGTGTTGCGGAACGGACGTGTTATTACTTCCTTCCCCACCGAGTGAGTCATGCCTACGCCGAAAGGGAAATCGCTTCATGGTATAATAATAAAAAACCACGTTGCTTTGGGCTAACTCCCCAATGCAACGTAATATGCGGTTACGACACCAGTATCGCGCAGTGCCACCCACAATAGGCCTCTTTCGGATGGAGGCCATGGTTCAGTTGGGAGTGGCAATAGGACCGAACGGAGGCGACCACCAAGCAATGGCCCCGGACAAACGCGAGAACATCGATTTAAATGGTCGGACCAACTCAGAAGGGACATCCTTACCTGTTGGCAAAGAAGTTCACCGGCGCGAAGAGGATTCATGCAGAGGTTACATGACCGTTGGGTCAATATGCACCCGGAATGTATCCTTTTTGCGGAAAAACGGATATGAAGCTCTTTATCGACAAGAAAAAGAGCAACATCCTCCAACGAACATTCCACATGTTCCAGCAAGACCACCTTTGCAGATAGCCGATAATACCAACATGAGAAGTAGGAGATCTATCCACCAAAAAGTCTTTCTCAGGATAGACGAATTAGCCGTTGCTAATACTGCTCTTCCCGATGAGCTCCCCGAAGATTTTATCTCTGGAATCTGAACTGTGTAGTTTACGAGAAGGCGCTCCCTCTGGTTAGCGACAATAGAAGTAACGATACTGCAGTACGCCTGAGTAAGACTCGCGAGCGTATTGCACAGCTTCAGTTCAAAATTGAAACGGGGAGACGGCATGCATCAAATATTCAGCGCGTGATTAGCTACATAATATCAAATAAAAAATTCGCTTCAAAAGTTAGGGCACATGCTCGAAACTTGAGGAAAGCAAATCGCACGCTGAGCAAGTGTAAACTGTTGACCATCAAGCAGCACTGGACGCAAAAAATAAGATCTCTTTCAACAGCGAAACAGCTCGTTGAACGGTGAGTAAAGTGGATTCAGGAAAATTCCACCTTTTCTACTCATCCTTCCCGTCTGTTCGATAAGACGTCACGTGCCGTTGAAAATCCACCTAGTCGAGAAGAGCTTCAAGACTTCTGGGAGCAAGTATATGGAGACACTTATCAGCTAAATGAAGACGCTTCAGATATATCACTCTTTCGTAACTTTTGGCAAAAGCAAAGGTTACAGGATCCAGAGGAAGAGTGTCCAATAATTACTGCTGAAGGAGTGAAGGAAATTATCGCTAGAACTGAGCACTTTTCAGCGCCAGGGCCGAATAAAGTCAACAACTCTTGGTGGAAGAAGTTCACTTCTACGCACCAACATCTAGCTCGTATATTCACTACTTTCTCAAACAAAGAACAACTCATCCCGCAGTGGTTAGTGGAAGGACGCATGATAATGATCCCTGAGACAGGAGATTTGGCAAGTCAAAGAACTACAGGCCCATAGCTTGTTCAAACGCTAGTTACAAGCTATTCGCTGGCATCCTCAAAGAGAGGTATAAGGTAGAGAGGTACATAAGAGAGGTACATCTATCGAGACGGTATGAAGTGCAATAGTTGAACAAAGTCGATGCACGAGAGGGTTGGCATGTTGCAGGGAGAACCTGTTAATAAACAGGTGTATTGCCCAGGACTTGATCAGGTATCGACGCAATCTCTCCATGGCTTGGATGGACTACGGTAAGGCATTCGATAACACAAACCATGAGCTATTTATCAAGGTTTTTAAGTACCTGGAGGTGCAACGAAGAATAGTGAGATGCATGAAAGAGCTGATGCTCTTGTGGCGGACAAGATTTGTCATAATATCTGACAAAGGCCAGTGACTACCAGCTATGTCATATATAAGAAGGGGGTCTCCCGAGGAGACTCTCTAAGTCTAATACATTTCTGCATCTCCCTCTTGCTCCTACCTATTGTGCTTCGAGGAAAAAAGTCTGGATACCTATGTGGATCTCAGATCAGAAGAGAATATGAATTCAACCACGTTTTATATATGGACGACCTTAAACACTTTGCCACTTCAAAAGAAGACCTGGACATCCTTGTGGCGGCGGTAAATAGGTACTCTAAACCGATTGGCATGAGCTTTAGACTGGACAATTGTGCGTAAATCCATCTACACAAAGGATGTCTAGAAACTGCATCATCGTGTGTCGATCAGGATGTTCAAATCATAGGTGGAAATACCATTCAATATCTTGATAATGGAAAAACATATGCATATCTTGGAATGCCGCAAGCGGATACCCAAGATGTGCATGTGTTAGAAAAGGCCCTTGAAGAAAGGTATCGCCAAATTCTCAGAAAAATTTGTGCTTCCGAATTACCTGGGAAGAATAAGATTCACGCGACGATTATGGTGGCCGTTCCTATACTACTCTACGCGTTTGGTACTGTAAAATAAAACGCCGATCAGTTGGAACAACTTGACCGAAGCACACGCAAGATGATGACAATCCATCGAATTCATCATCCTAGATCTTCCGTACCTCGAATATACCTCCCTCGAGATAGAGGGGGTAGAGGTTTGCTGAGCTTGAAATGTCTTCATTGAAGAACGGTTCTGGCTACAGTCTGTTCAATTCTGAATAGCACAGATTCTTTTATGTGACTCGTACATCAACATGAAGTCGTCACTGCTGCGGCGTTTATATACCATGCCGCAAATAGGGCCGCAGAGCAGCCTGTTCTCCCATTTGATTTCAGAGACACTACACATGACCTAGCATCACTAACACCTTTGGTGCTAAAAAGTCGTATACAGAAAGCCGAAAATTTGCTTCTAATAAGAGAACATGCTGACAAGCCCCTTCATGGTTAATTCTACGGCATCATACGTAGAGAAGAGCTCTCGATGGGTCTGTCCGATATGTTCCTCAAGTCTGCTGGATTGAGATAGGAGACTGAGGGATTTGTTTTTGCCTGTCAAGACGGCGTTATAGACACCTTAGTTTACCGCGAGCGCATAATGAATGTACCTGTAGCCAATACCAACTGCCGAGCGGGCAAGCAAGAGCCAGAAACACTTGGACATGTTTTCAGTGGATGCTCAAAATATGCATGCTACAGGCACATAGAGGGACACAATGCGACTCTAAAAGTGTTATATTACCATCTTCGGCACTTCTATGGTGTTGATCTAATGCCCGTCTTGCCATACGCCCAGGGGGGACTCGAGTCCTTTGTGGAGAATCATCAGTGTAAGATCTACTGGTATTTCTTATTCTTCACCAGTCAACGTGGTAAAAAGCCTCATATTGTCCTCCGAGATCTGAAGACGAAGATCACGTGAGCTGAGCAGGCTGTTCCATGGCTACAAAGTCCATCTTGTAGTTCTCATAATCGGCTGTCTTGGATGTATGAAAGCTTCATTTTTTGGCCAACTCAACAAAATCCCGGCGAAATCCCTTATAACATTCTACAAAGATTGGTAGCTATGAAAAAGTATCCAGAGGTTAAACCTTCATCTCCAACTATGCCGTCTGCCGCGTAAGATCATCCGCGGCTAGAGACCGGACCATAAGGAGTAGTCTCTTGCTTACCTTCTAGGATAGAAGGAGCATGAGTACATGACGTACACGTTCCGGTTGCGTCGGTATTGGTTGCTTTCAGGAACCATAATCGTATTTTCCGGATCCTGCAACTTCTCATAATAATATACCTAATTCGGATCACCAGTTATTTTCTCTACTAAGATGGATCACCCTACAGAAGGTGTGCTCGTGTTGACGTCGCGGTAGGGCTTGGGCTTTCCTCTCATGACTTTGACGGCTATGTTTGCGGGTGCAATGCAACTGATAGGGTTTCCCGTGTCAGACAGATAGAGAACGAAAAGGAAAGCGACTAAGAGGAACACCAAAACCCATAAATTATTATGGAGAGTTTATTGAAGATTTTGAAATGCTTTTCGCTTCCCGAGTATCAGCAAGCGACTAAAACCTATGAAGTGATAGATGGTAGCTCTAAGAAAGCATCTAGAGGCGAATGTTGTCACCTCTAACACTCACGGCCTCTGTATTAGCATAAAAGCGGTAAAAGCCGAACTGCAAACTGCACCATGCTCCTAATTTTGTACTGACAACATGATCGCAAATGATTACAAACATCGTATTAAATTAACTAATAACATTCTCATCTCATCAATCACTTCACTTAGTCCGTGGCTATCACGAAAAACGGGGTTCACCCGTGAATGAGTTTGACAAAAAGAATATACATACCTCATAACTGAATAAGTAGAATTTGATTAAATTTCAATAATTTAGATTTAAGGAGTACGTTAAAAGAAAATTTTATCTGATTTAAATAAATAGTTTTCTTAGTTTCAAATAATTAAATCAACTATTTCTTAAATTTTAGCCAGTTTTTTCTTTAAATTGCAAAATTTGTTCTTAATTAAACATAAAACATCAAACAAATAATTTCTTGAATTCAAAGAAAAAAAATCTTTATTATTTGAAATCAAACAAACTTTCACTTCTTGTGAAGGTAATT
>CAKNYM010050344.1:223744-268878 GCA_932195095.1 Andricus curvator
TATATATATATATATATATATATATATATATATATTTAAATTAAAGAGTCGATTTCTTTTATAACAATTTTCAATTTGTCACGTTTGTCATTTTTATAACTTTTTTAAAATTAATATATATGGATAGATAGATAGATAGATAGATACATACATACATACATACATATATTTTCAGAAAGCAATTAGTGATTTTCCACTATCAAATGAATAAATCTTTCAACTAATTGAATTAGTAATTTTCAATTAATCCATAGTGGTTTACTTATCTCTAACTAAATTAGTAGAATTTCACTAGTGATTAAGGAAATTTGAATAATTTAGATTCAAAGAGTACATAGAAAAAATTGTTATTTGATGCAAAGAACTAATTTTTTGGTTTGAATGATAAAGAGATTAAATCATTCATCTCTCAAATTTCAGCATGTACTTTAGTTTAGTCAAAACTTAGGTGGAAAAGTTATATATAGTTTATATAATAGGGGCAAAACACTGATATTTTTCCTTTGTTTTATACAGAAAATTGTATATGACAAATTAAAAATATAATTGTCTTTTTCTCTATACATAAATTATATAGTTTTTACCTGGGAAAATTTCTGTTAATTGAACAAATAGTATAAAAAATGGTTTCTTCCATTCAAAGAAGCAGAAAAACTCAATCAAAATCGAGAAAGCTGAAAATATTCCACAATCGAGTTCTCTAATTAAACTGTTATATTTCTTAGGTTTTCCATTTCTATAAACTTTCTTTGAATTAATACATATACAACCATAAATAAATATATATATTTTCACAAAGTAATTGTCTATTAAACTTCAGTAGCTCACTTTTCTTTAATTGAATTAGTAGAATTTCGATTGTAAAGTGGACAAATTTCAATAATTTAGATTTAAAGAGTATTAAAAGAAAAATTTAATTTGATTGAAATAAATCATTTTCATGTTTGAAAACAATAAAATGAAATCAATTATTTATATTAAGGATTCGTAAGATTTTAGTGACTCCGATTTTTTCACGTACATTTTATATTTTGTACCTAATTTCAAGGGATTTTAAAATATTTCAAAGGACTAAAACTTATTTTTAAAAATTAATTTTTTTTTCACGGAATTTAACGAGATTTTCAAAGCCTCTTACAGATTTCATGAGATTTGAAGGGATTCTGAAATACTTAAACGAATTATAAAAGTTTCAAGCCATTTCAAACGATTCAAAAGGATTACAAGAGGTTTCACTGATTCTCGATGATTTAAAAGGATTTGCAAGGATGTCTAAGGATTTTCAAGACTTTTGAGAGATTTATAGAGGTTTTGATGATTTCATGGGATTTCAAAGGATTTTATCATATTCCAAATTATACACGGAAAAAAATTAACTTTCTTACAGAATTTTTTGTTTAAACTATGAAAATCGATTCGATGTGAAGGCATCATGAAACTAAAGAAATCTTCTTGACAACCAAAGTGGAAAATTGACATTCTAACAATGTGTACCGACGGATATTCGAGGATTTCGTAAGATCCTAAAAGATTTAATGAAATTTCGAAGGATTTCTGAATGTTTTAAAGGAGTTTAAAGAATTTCGAGGAATCCCAATGGCTCTTAAAATATTTAAATGGATTTAAAAATATTTTAAGGGATTTCAAAGATTTCAAGTGACCTGGTAATATTCCACGGAATTTCAAGAATCCTGCGCCATTTACAGTATGACCTTCATAACTTTTTCATTTGTCACTTTTCTCATTTTAAAAACCTTTGTTTAATTAACATATACAGTCCTAAATAAATAAATATATTTCTACAAAGCAATTAGTGATTCTCCACTCTCAAACTACTATATATTTCAAATAATCGAATTAGTAATTTTCTGTAGTACTCGTACATCATTTTAATAAAACCTTATTATTTAAAATCCAACAAACGTTTACTTCTTTTAAAGATAATTTTACTTTGAATTTGAAAAACGAGCTATGATCAAGGATCATGTGGTTTAGCCAGTCGAAAAGTTTCATAATATGACCTTCATATTGTTTCAATAGAGCTAAAAATGTTGGACAATCAAGTTCTTATATTAAACTTTTTAATTTGTTATGTTTCTGATTTGTGTTATCTTTTTCTAATTAATATGCACAGTCCTAAATAAATTCGTATATTTTTCCAAAGCAATTAGTGATTTTCCACGATCAAAAATCGAAATCATTTAAATAATCGAATCAGTAATTTTCTATTATCTTGAGTGGGTCAATTCTGTTTATCTGAGTTTGTAAAATTTAACTAGTATCAAATGAAATTTCAATAATTTAGATTTAAGGTGTGCCTTCAAAAAAACTTTTATTTCTTTCAAAGGAATAGTTTTTTTGATTTAAGGTAATGCGATTTTAGCCAGTTCTTTATTTGGATCAGCAATTTTTTTAATAGACAAACATTATGAAAAAAAAAATCATTTATTTAATTCAGAAAAAAAAGAAAACGTCATGATTCAAAATCAAATACATTTTTATGTCTTTAAAGGGCACTTTCACTTGAAATCAAATCAAGGAAGTTAAAAAAATTATTTTTTTAAATTTGAACATAACTTGTATCTGGGTGGCCGCATCTTTTATTGAATATCTGTGAAAAAATATATTGATAAACTACAACATTCATTCTACAATGTAAATTTATCTTGAATTTAAAGAATTTTTTAGCTGAAAAATGTGGATTGCAAAAATTGGCGTCTGGACACTCAAAAAAAGATTCTTGGATTTAAAGAAAATATAATGATCATAGTTAATGTGTTGTTTTTCAGGTAAAAAACATTTTCTATTGCGTAGTTTTACAAGGTTATACAATACTTTTATTACATACACACGGCAATAATGTAAAGTTCTATCTTTCCGCTACACGTGTGTCAAATATAACTGATAACGTGTCAGATTGTCGGGAAACAGAAATATCACAGAAAAATAAATTTCTTATTTCTATAATATTTTTTTAATTAATGTATATACAGCCTTGAATAAATGCATTTATTTTCACAAAGTAACTTTCTATTAATCTTTAGTACCTTACTTTTCTCTAGCTGAATTCAAAAAACTATTTTTTTTTTTGGTTTAAAATAATAAGATAAAATCAACTATTACTTAAATTATAGCCAGTTCTTCAATTGAATCAAAAATTTGGATTTAATCAAACAAATAGTATGAAAAAAATAATTTCTTCATTTCAAAGCATGAAAAAAGCGTCATCATTCGAAATTTAAAAAAATTTTACTTATTGTAAATTGCCTTTGAATTTGGAAAACGAAAAATCATGTAGTATCATGTGCCATTCATTATATGACCTACTCATTGTTTCAATCAAGCTAAAAATGTTCCGCAATCATATTTTCTCAAAGCAATTAGTGATATTCCACTATCTGCTTACGAAATATTCCAACTAGTCAAATTAGTAATTTTCTATTAATCTTTACTATTTCTTAAGTTTCAGCCAGTACTTTATTTTATTATTTTTTTCAATTAAGCGAATCATTTATTTAATCGAAAAAAGAAAAAAATCTCATTATTTAAAATCAAACCTTTTTTTACTTCTTCTAAAGATAATTTTACTTTGAATTTAAGAAACGTGGTACGATGTAGCTCTAGGGCCATGTGACTTATTTTATTGACGAGTTTCACCATATAGCCTTCTTATTGTTTCAATAAGGCTGAAAATGTTAGACAACTGAGTTTTTTTATTAAACTTTTTTGCAAATGAAATTTCAGTAATTTAGATTTAAAGAGTACATTAAAAAAAACTTTTATTTCATGTAAGCGAATAATTTTCTTGGTTAAAAATAGTGAGATAAAACCATAAAATAGTCTGAAACTAGTAATTGATGAAATTTCCATAATTAAGGTTTGACGAGTACATTAAAAAAATTTATTTTATTTGACGTCCCTTCCCAAGGGAATTCGGATGAATGCACAATTGGACATCCCCTCCTACATTCATACACCTGGAATCTGGTATTATTGGATAATCCTTCTCAAAAAATTACTTCCCAGTACCAAAAAGACATAAGATACTTCCAGGACACATTGGACAGGACTTCCCGGGACAAGTTTTTCCAGAAAATCACTTCCCACTTCCAAAAAATATGAGATACTTCGAGGCACCATTGAACATGTCTTGCCGGGACAAGTCTTGCCAGGAAATCATTTTTCACTTAAAAAAAAAAACACGAGATGCTTCGAGGTAGGTTTGGACAGGTCTACCCAGGACTCATGCATCACATGTTTTATTGGTGGTGGAAAGTGATTTCCTGGAATGACCTTTCAAATGATGCCTCAACGAATCTCACGTTTTTTTGAAAGTAGGAAGTTATTTCCTGGGAAGAATTATCCAATATTACTGGATCCTGAGAGTGCAGGGAAGCCTTGTCCTTTGGGAAGAGATGTACCAGTTTGCCTTTAAAATGTAGACTGTAACTGCCCTTCATGGGAGGAGATTTCCCAATATGGGATTGCCTTTGGGAACTTATGTCTAAGGAAGAGTTGCCTCAGAATGACTTATTCATAATGACTTATCCCGACCCCACATTCAGGCCATTTTTCTCAGATTGTAATCTTAAGTATATGTTTTGAAATAACATCAAAAATAACTAAAGAATAGATGAAAATTAAAACCTACGATGAAGAATAATAATACGCCAAAAACCACTGCATCGAGTTACTTATTCTTCAATTTCGAGAAAGAGAAAACAAAAGGAAATAAGATTACAATGTTTTTATGTATCAGCGGTACGTTTCCCTCAATGTAGAGGTAGTTTCAGAGTGGATTTTCATTGGTCCGTAAATTTCTTACAATATATTTATGTGTTTCGATATAGTTAAGCTTCAATTTATATTTGGATAAAATAAAAGGAAAAGAGATTATAATGTTTTTATTCATTATAGATGCTTTTTTTCTCAATGCAGGGGTAGTTTCCAAACGTTGAAATGGTCCGTTAGTTTTGTTTTCACACCTGCATGTTACGAAATACTTATTATTCAATTTAGAGCAGGATAGAATAACACGAATTGAGATTATTTTATGCATTATGGCTGTTTTTCTCGATTAAGCGGTAGTTTCTAAGGGTTGAAATGATCTTGAAGATTTTAAAATTCTACTAAGTATTTCGAGATACCTATTTTTCAATTTTTGAATGAATAAAATAACAGAAAATGATATAATAATATTTTCAAGCAATTGGGTTAGTTTTTTATATGGGGTTGCTTATAAGGGTAGACAAATTCTAAAAATGTTTTTTTAAACATTAAGTGCTCATAAATTCAGATTCGCACTGTCCGAACTATGCTAAACCACTACAAAAATATCGGCTGTTAAAAGGTTAAAATAATGAGATTTAATCAATTATTTCTTCAATTGTAGCTAGTTCTTTATTTGAAACAACAATCTTTTGAAATCAATGAATATTATCAAGCAAATCATTTCCTTAATTCCAAGAAGAAGGAAAAAATTATTTTTTAAAATCAAACATTTTTTTACTCCTTTGAAAACTACTTGTACTTGAAATAAAAAAAAAACAAAGTTGAAGAAACGATTTCTTAAATTTAAACATAACTTTTTTCTGGGTGGCATTCAACGGGTGCCGGAGGAGTCTAACAACCCCATCTTTGATTGAAAAGCTGTTGAAAATCTATTATTAATTACAATTATTTTTCCACGGAGTAAATTTATCTTGAATGTGAAGAGTTTTTAGCTGAAAAATGGGGATTGAAAAATCTGGCCTCTAGACACTCATTAAGTGGTTTTACAAGGTTATGCGATACTTCTATTACACATATACGGCAATAATGTATAGTCCTATCTTTTCGGGACACGTATGTCCAATATAACTGAAAATGTCTCAGATTATTGTAAAACAGAAATATCTCAGAAGAATAAGCTTTGCTTTTCAATCCACCGGATAAATATTTGAATAAAAATAGGACAAACATAAGGCAGACAGCGACCAGTGTATATTGTAACTGCTAGATTTTAGCTAAGTTACGATAATAAACAATTCAATTGAGTGTTTAAACAATTTGATAATTTTTAAAGGTTATTCAACAAAGTCTATACTGCACTATAATTAAAATGTGATCCCTGTCATCTGCTAAACCTAATCTATAAATGTCAATAATTGCATAAAAGAATTAATGCCTTTTTTATTTATTGGCAATAACAAAAACTTTTAACAACTAAGCCTTAGCTCTACTCAATCTCATAATAATCCTTTTTTTCTTTTTGTAATTTTTCGCAATCATTAATTTCTAATCGATTACAATCATAGATTTTACTTATCAAAGTGATTGAAATGCTCCCTCATCTTTTTCTAATTCTCTCTCTCTAAATCAATAATTTAATATTAAATATTTCTCTGTGGTTGACAGGATTCTTTCCTGTGCAGATCGGTCCGATTGCAAAGTAAAATCCAATAGAGGCTATCGCCATTAAAATCTCAAATTGAGGTATTCTTAAAATTCGGTGTCTGCAAAGCGAAGACCAGATTTAAACTTACTTCTATTTATCGCACAGTAGCCATTCTAGATTCAACCTACTCAAAAGTAAACGATGATTATTTTAATACATGGCACAATAGCCTAATCTGCTTAATAATTATTATACAACTTATTATACTTATTATACAAGCCATACCACGCTGAAAAAAACAGTTCTCGTCAGATCACTGAAGTTAAGCAGCGTTGGGCGCGGTTAGCACTTGGATGGGTGACCATTCGAGAAAACTGAGTGCTGTTGGCACATCGTGGGTGTGGTGAGCCCACACTTGTAGTTATTTACTACAAGTTATCAACCTAGAAACACTACCCGAATCGGGTAGTGTCGCGCCTACCCCGAAAGGGAAATGGCTTAATGGTATATTATTATTATCTATTCTGAAGTTTTGGTCGTTAACCTTGATCAGGTAAAGAGAAGTCTCGCAGATACTGCTCTTCGCTCGCTTTATGAGACAAGGAAAGGTATTTTGAAATGAAGGACAGGGCCTGAGAATCTGGAATTTACCAGAGTTGAGAGATCTCCTCACAGTAAAACTTTATTGCAGGGATTTATATTCCTTTTAAGATTGTGAAATATTCTCGGGGCTTGATATTCAAGCTTAGTCGTTTTCTTAACCGGGTTGGGGAGTGGACTCCTGCTTGCTTATAAGAAACTAAGATTTTTACTAACAAGTCATAAATTTCTAAATCTAACTTCGTCAGCCAGTTTACACGGTTGATCGTGCTCTGAATGTCAGTTAGGCTATAGAAATTGAGGGTGACAATACTGTACGTATTTCTCTATGGGCAATCGCTAGATAAAATATCTTAAGAAAGGACCCCGCACAAATGTACATAAAATGGCTTTTGGTCGATTTTGATTAAACTTCGTGAAATTGTAGTTCTTAACGTCTCGATCAAAATTTTTATTGGGCACAGAGTCCGAAAATTGACAGTTCTCTAGTTATAGAGGGTTAAAAATGCAACCATTTTAACAAACATTACCAAATATCATGAAAACTGCAGGTCTGAGAAAAAAATGTTCTCTATGAAAAATATCGGACTCTGACAAGGAAATGCGAAGGAAGTCATGACAATAAGACACAGGTCATTTTCCGAAGTCATTCAATGTGAACTTGTCATTTATTGCTATCAATATAGAGCCAACGAAGGCAAGATATGAGCATGACTTCGTCAATATCAAGCTAATATAGGCAAGTCATAAGAAGGATGTTGTCAATATCTAGCTAATTAAGGCAAGATATGTGCAGGACTTAGACAATATCTAGCCAATAAAGGCAAGACATGACCAGGATATTATCGAATATAGCCAATGAAGGTAAGACAAGAGCAGAGCTTAGTCAATATAGAAACAATGCAGACGTTTTTTGTTGTTTTTTTTTATTGCAGGCGTTTGCTTTCTGAGTACATATTCCCGTTACAGTGGACCAGTGCGCTACACTTGTTTTTGCTATTATTTTTTTTCTTTTGATTGGCGATTGCTTTCTGAGTACATATTTACGACTCTGCGGGGCCGTTTGCTACATGCGATTTTATTATCTCTTGTTTCTTCTCTTTTATACATGTCACTTCATGGATGAGTAAACGTTAGACCAGCTACATTGTATAGCCAGTCTAATTTTTTGTGTATGAAGTTACTAGATTGTGTATACTAAAGCAATTCCTAATTAAGTACTTGCATTAAGTACTTGCAAGTCCTGCTTGTGTCTTGTCTTCATTGGCTAGATTATGACTAAATCTCGCTCATGTCTTGCCTTCATTGGCTCGATATTGACAACATTTTGGTCATATCTTGCGTTTACTTTACTGGATATTGACTACTTCCTGCACATAGCTTGCCTTCATTGGCTAGATATTGACAACATCTTGTTCATATCTTGTCTTTAGTTGCTGGATATTAACTAACTCTTGCTCATGACATGCCTTTATCATCTGGATATCGACTAAATCTCGCTCATGTCTTGCCTTTATTTTCTGGATATTGACTAAGTTCTGCTCGTGTATTGTCTGCATTGCCTGTATATTGACTAAGCTCTGCTCTTGTCTTTCCTTCATTGGCTAGAATCGATAATATCCTAGTCATGCCTTGCCTTTATTGGCTGGATATTGTCTAAGTCCTGCACATATCTTGCCTTAATTGGCTAGATATTGACAACATCCTTTCTATGACTTTCTTTCATTAGCTTGATATTGACGAAGTCATGCTCATATCTTGCCTTCAAGGGCTCTATATTGATCTCCTCTTCACATCTCTTCCTTATTGGCTGAATATTAGCAATAAATTACAAGTTCATATTGAATGACCTTGAAAACTGACGGGTGCCTTATTGTCATGACTTCCTTCGCATTTCCTCATCAGAGCCCAATAACTTTCATGAGGAACATTTTTTCCTCAGGCCTGCAGTTTTCAAGATATTTGCTAATGTTTGTTAGAATGGTTGCATGTTCAACCCTCTGTACCTCGAAAATTGTCCATTTTCGGACTTTGTGCCTGATGAGAAATTTAATCGAGGTGTTGGGAACTACAATTTTACGAACTTCAATCAAAATCGACCGAAAGCAATTTCGGAAAAGAGAGATTTGCTGATGTTTTGATGTAAACTGCGTCAAGGTCGATCGGACACTTTTCTCAAGGTCATGTTCCAATATCAAAGTAGACAGTCAGTTAGTGGAGTCATCGCCACGGTCAGACAATAAATGATGCAATGTTTCGTACCTAACAGTATCGGATTTGACGCAATCGCGAGGGAAGATTATATTACCAGGCATTTTACTGATTTCGCCAATCAATTATATAATCCGGAACCATAAAATCCTCGAGTTATCGCGTGCATTGATGGAGCATACTTTTACACTTATAATAGCAGTAAGTTCAGGGCTCTGCGACAGTCATATTGTGTTCACAAAGGACGGCACTTAGTCAAAACTGTATTAATGGTTGCACCTGATGGTTACATTCTCGACATTCAAGGACTGTATTTTTCTGACAGCCGCAATAATGATGCTGCTATATTACAACACGAATTCGCAATAGACGCCGAAAGAATGTGAAGTTGGTTCCAAGAAGACGATAATGTCATTGTTGATAGGGGATACCGCGATGTCACGAATCCTCTGGCGCATTTGGGTATTACGTGGAAAATGTTAGCTCTTCTTGCACCATATCAGCATCAAATTACAACAGAATATGCTAACGAATCGTGCCTAGTGACAGAGTTGAGGTGAATCGTTGAGGCTAAGAATGGACACATCAATTCGATTTTCAAATTCTTTGAGCAAGTAGAACACATACAACACGTTCCTAACTTAGGCGATTTTTGTTGGATATCTGGAGCTATAATTAACAGATATCATCCTTTAATTATCATGGAAGGAGCTCATGCCGGAATGGCCAATGAATTACTTGCAAAATCTAATGAACCGAATGTCGTACAAGCACTGGTTGAAGCAGAAAACCTCAAGGCAAGGAACGCCCAACGATGGGTTCAATTAGATGCGGGCCAATTATTATATTTTCCAGTCCTGACACTTGAATTCTTAAAAAAAACTCACAGTTGGGGATCATCAAGTTAAAGTCGCACCTTCTCACGTGCAAGACAAACTGCAAAGAGATATGACGAAGAATTCCACATTGAGATGCTACGAGAGGATAATCGAGTACCACAACCAGGATTGATAAGAATCAGAGTTTTTTCTCGATTTCGGAACGCATCTAAGCATCGACTCTGGATTGCTTATATACCGAATGGTGATAATGACATGGTGTATTATGGTTCTTGGGATACGCTCACCATCAAGAAAGAATTCGTTATCCATCACAAAAACTTATTCAGACCATCAATGACGCAGGCAATCGATTACAGGCAAGACATATTCAGTTACCGGAAGTTGTTGACGTCTAGTTGCGTATCCTAACTTCATTGACTAGATATTGACAACATGTTGGTCACGTCTTGAGTTTATTTCCTAGATATTGAATAAGTGTAGCTCATATCTTGTCTTGATTGGCCAGATATTGCCTAATTCCACCTCGGGTCTTACCTTCATTGGCTAGAATCGACAAAATCCTGGTCATGTCTTGCCATTACTTCATGGATATCGACTAAGTCCTTGACATGTCTTGCCTTAATTGGCTAGATATTGACTGAATCTCGGTTATGTCTGGCCTTCATTGGCTAGATATTGACAATATCCTGCTCATGTCTGGCCTTGATTAGTTGGATATTGCTAATTCCAGTTTGTTTCTTGCCTTCAGCCTTCCTGGTTATATCTTGCCTTTATTGGCTAGATAATGACCAAATCCCGCTCATGTCTTGCCTTCATTGGCCAGATATTGACAACATTTTGGTCATATCTTGCGTTTACTTTACTGGGTATTGATTACTTCCTGCACATATCTTGCCTTCATTGGCTAGATATTGACAACATATTATTCACATCTTGTCTTTAGTTGCTAGATATTAACTAACTCTTGCTCATGACATGCCTTTATCATCTGGACATCGACTAAATTTCGTTCATGTCTTGCCTTTATTTCCTGGATATTGACTAAGTCCTGCTCGTGTCTTGTCTGCATTGTCTATACATTGACTAAGTTCTGCTCTTGCCTTGCCTTCATTGGCTAAAATCGATAATATCCTGGTCATGTCTAGATATTGACAACATCCTTCTTATGACTTGCCTTCATTAGCTTGATATTGATTCAGTCATGCTCATATCTTACCTTCATGGGCTCTATATTGATTTCCTCTTCATATCTCTTCTTTATTGGCTGAATATTAGCAATAAATGACAAGTTCAGATTGAATGACCTTGAGAAATGACCTGTGTCTTATTGTCATGACTTACTTCGCATTTCCTCGTCAGAGCCCAATAACTTTCATAGGGAATTTTTTTTTCTCAGACCTGCAGTTTTTAAGATATCTGCTAATGTTTGTTAAAATGGTTGCATGTTCAATCCTCTGTAACTCAAAAACTGTCCATTTTCGGACTTTTAGCCCAATAATAATTTTCATCGAGGCGTTGAGAACAACAATGTTACGAATTTTGTTCAAATTTGACCGAAAGCCATTTCATGTACATTTTGTGCGGTGTATTTCTGCCAGTGGGGTGTAGCAATTTACATTAAAAGTGCTATATATTATAAAGATATTATTTGCAACAATTCTTATAAAAATGAAGGAAGAGCGTTTATGAACAATAAAGAATGTGTATATGCATTCAACTAAGTAGTTGAAACGTGATCCTCTGACTAAAAGGATTAATTTTCTACAAATAAAAGGAATTTTTAACCAAATAGTTGAATTTTCTTCTAGAAAAGATTTTTTCTTAAATTTAAATACAAATTTTGAAACTAAAAATAGAATGGTTACATTTTGAGTTAAAAATATCAATTTTCAACAGAAAAAAAGCACTTTCAACCAAATATTTGAATTTTCAACCAAAAAAAGATTAATTCTCAACGAAAAAAGTAATAGTTGAAATTTCCACCAAGAAAGATTTAAATTAAAATAAAAAACAGTTGTATTTAACCAAAAAATACGAATTTAAGAAAAAAAAGTTGAAACCAAAACCAAAATAGATTCATTGTCAACCTAACATTTGCATTTTTAACCAAAAAAGATGACCTTTCTACTGAAATAGTCAAATTTTCTACCAAAAAGGACGAATTTGCAAACAAAATACTTGTTGAGTTTTCAACACTCAAAATGATATAATTAAATTATCATTAGAAAAAATTAATTTAGAAGGAAAAGAAACGACTTCTCAACAGAATAGTTCCAGTTTCAACAAAAGAAATCAATTTGTAACAAAAAAATAAATTTTTAACAAACAAGTTGAACGTTCAAACAATAAGTTAAATTTTGAACCAAATAGTAGAATTTTTTTCAATCAAACGAGATTAATTCTGTACCAAAAATATAAAGTAGAATTTTGAATTAAAAAGATTGAACTTTTAACCAAAAACATTTAGACTTTCTTATTGGGTTCTATTGATTCAGTTCGCATTTAATCAAAAAATCTAGAAAAGGGGAAAAAGGGGAAGTTCTTTAAAAACAAGGGAAAAAGGTAAATTCTTCAAAAAAAGGGAATAGGGGAAAGAGTATGAAAGTTGGGGAAAGTTTTAATAGATGAGGGCTTATCTTTTCAGGGAAAATATTCTTTTTTAGGAAAACATTTTCTAAACAAGTAAAATTATTAGCCTATTTTTTAAAGTCTTAAACTTTCTTCATGAAACATAATTTTTTATCATTCGTAAGAAATGACTGATGAAATCATTTCAATTCATAAAAACTTAAAAAACTTGTTTTCCAGAGATTACTTGGGTTAGATATATATAGTTTTTATTTGTTCTACTTGAGCGGTTTCTGGCAGCTCTATAAGCGTTCTTGGTTTTACGCAAGCAGCTTCTCATAATTTATAACAATGGCACAAGATACCGTGACTATCAAAAAATAAGAATAACTTCTATTAAAAAAAGTGTAATGCTGAAATAGTTACTGTTCAATGGTTCCCTTGATTTTAAAAATCTTTATTGAAATAATTGTCTATCAAAAAATTTCTCATGTGGCCAAACAAGAAGCCTTTAAATGAAAATTGTATAGTACGTAAAAGTCGATCGCTCAACAGTAATTTAATGTTTGAATAATAAAAGAGTCATATTTTTCCACTTTACTCATGAAATAGTAAAAAGTCACAAGTTTATTTTTAAAAACGTCAATTTTTTAAAATATTGACTAATGCTTTAATAATTTCAGTTACTAATCAACAGTACACTTTGTCGACTGTTCTTGATATCAGGGTGATAGCCAAAAAGTTGATTACATTAAGTCCTAGTCATTTTGGACTTTTTCCTTTGAATGATAATTTTTTTCATTTTTTCAGTAAATTACTTATATCAAAGTACAATTTAGCAAAATATTGAAATTTTAGGCTACTTGGTTTCGAAATTATAAATAAAAAAGTACGCAAAATGTCTTGTCATGCACATCTCCGAACTATAAATTTACAACAAATAATTGATAAATGATATCAACAACATTTTTTAAATATCTGAGATTCATAGATATCGTTTATATTGATTCGAAAAAGATAAAAAATAAGAGTATAGTTCAATATTTTAGAGTTGAGGATTTTAAAAATAACTTCAAAGTCTGGCCTACTATTTTTTTTTGTCTGGTCACGCTCTATTGCTATTTTAGGATAAAAGTCGAAAGCAATTTTTGAATTACATTGAACTTCAATTCCAAATAACAGTAAATAATTATCACTATTTTTCCATAATATTTTTTATATAAAATAACCGTTAACGCTCTAAAATAATTTATCATACTATAAAATGAGACGATATTTTGAAACGCTGAAGCACAAAATAGAATAAATGATAAAAATATAAATTTTTCCCATCTTTAAAATATTTTTATCTATTCTGGATGTATTTAAGAAAAATTTGAAATTTTTTGCTTTATCATAGTTACATGTCCTGCAAGGTGATCACAACATTGGAATTCTTTTTAATTTTCATGCATATCGCCTCCAAATTTGTTTGAATCCACAAAAAAATAAACGTTTTTTTTTAAGGTGATATTAGTCGTTTCGCCGGCCCCACAAAGTTTAACACGTATTTCCCGTAAGAAAAAAGACGTTTTTGTAAATTTGATTCAGAATCGTGAATATTAGGTGTATCGAGTTGAAACTTAACATTTCGCATCAAAATTAGATATAGTATATAAAGAATAATTACTTTTCAAATATCACTCCCATAAGTCTGTTTTATAGGGTGCGAAAAAAACCCATAAGTGACAAATTGGACTTTGCGAGTTTTTGGGGATAATTATGATTTTTTGCGGGATTTTTAGTACGAATTGTTTCTAATATATAAAATGCTACTTTACAGTGATAACAAGATGTTTACATAAATTTTTTAAACACTTTATTATTGTTTTTAGCAATTTTCTCGAAGAATAGAGTTAAAAAGTCGCAGTTTTTTTTTAATTATTCAAATTAGTTTTAACTTTTCAAATAAAGCAAGGCATAATCAAATCAAATTTAACAGAAATAAAAGTTTAAACCTTTTATTATTTTTTGAAAATAATATTCTCTTTATATAATGTGAGAAAGTTGCCGTTTTTTCTGAAAGTTTCATCTTTTCGTCCACTTTTCACTTAGAGTGAGGTGATAATTAATGCAAGTTACCAAAGATAATTGTTCAAACCATCTATTATTATTTACAACTATCTTCTCTCAGCTAATTGCTAGAAAGTTGCGTTTTCCTCTGAAATAAACATAAGAGAGAATCATATTTTGAACAGTTAATCTAAGAGAAGATATTTATAAGCAATAATTAATTGTTCATACAATTGTTTGTTAACTTGCATTATTTATTATCTTTCTAAGTAAAAAGTGGTCAAAACGTGAATATTCCAGAAACCCGTAACTTTATAGCATTATTCAAAGAGAATATTAAAAAAAAAATAATTATTTGTTCGAAGAATAATGTTTGTTAACTTGAATTAATTGTTACCGCGCTCTAATTGAAAAGGGAACAAAAAGTGGAAAATTAAAAAAAAATGCATCTTGCTAGCATTATTCTGATAGAATATGGTCAAAAATAATAATAAGCGGTTTAAACAATTATTTCTCTCAAATTGAATTAATTATTGCCTCGCTTTGACTGAAAAGTTGAAAATGGGTTTAAAAAAAATCAGAAAAAACCGCAACTTTCTACAATTACTCAGAGAGGATATTATAAACAAACAAAAAATTGTTTAAACAATTATGTTCGTTAACTATAATTAAGGATTACTTCACTCTATATGAAAAGTGAACGAAAAGTGGAAAATTTTAGTAAAAAACTGCAACTTTCTATGATTATTCTAATAGAATATTGTTATAAATATCAATAAATGGTTAAAACAATTATTTAACCATTTTTTTAAAAATATAGTTGATTATAACCTCACTCTAATCTAAAAGTTAGAAACAAATTTAAATTTTTTGAAAAAACTGCGACTTTCTAACTCTGTTTTAAGAGGAAATTTTTGCAAGCCGTAATAAATTGTTTAAATAATTGATTAAAACATCAAATTATTAATATAATATATATTAAAAACCATTTGTGTTTAAAAAAGTGCAAATAAATCATAATTAGCACCAAAAACTCGCAAAAGGCAATTTTTCATTTATGGGGATTATTTGGGATCCTATAAAACAGACTTATGGGAGTGACATTTAAAAAGTCATTTCTGATTTGTATTCTGTCGCTAATTGTGAAGAGAAATGTCGAGTTTCAACTTGATTCACCTAATATGTATTGACGATTCTGAATGAAATTTATAAAAACGTCTTTTTTTCTTATGGGCTTGCGGAACCTCTAAATATCATCTTTTTAACAAGAAAAAAACGCATTTATTTTTTTGTGGATTCGAACAAATGTTGGGGCTATATGCATGAAAATAAACAAAAAAATGGACCACCCTAATTATTGTGCTGCAACTCGACTTTAGCAAACGTAAAAAAATGCATATCCATTACAAATGCTTGATCTCTTAGTTTATATTGTCATACTTTCTTGTGTCACCCTTACATTTTTTTTTAAATATTCAAGGCGGTTTTGAAATTTTTTTGTTTTCTAAAATGTCATTGTCTACAATTTTGACATTTTTGCCAATCGCTCATGAAATGGTGTACGTGACATTTGTCAGGTACTTGCTATTATGTTTGATCAAATTTCGTTCTGTTTATATGATTGCGCAATCATTACAGGAATTATTTTTCAAGCGAATAGTGTAAGGTGAAATAGATCAAATACGTAAATGATTCTTGTTTTTCCATTTTGAAGGAGAAACTTTTGTTGGTGGAGGTGACGTAGTATGACCTAATATTATACGTAAATAAGCATATTAACAAGTTTCACCATATTATCTTCTTAATGTTTGAATAAAGCTGAAGATGTTGCGCAATAGAGTTCTTTTATTAAACTTTTCCATTAGTCATTTTTCGCATCTCTATAACCGAAAAATTCCCAAAAAAGTTGAGGATTTGGAAAAGGAGATTGACTAGTTGTCCCAAAACTTCGTGATGACTAGCAAAGCTTCTGAAAAATATTCGACAACTCATCCCGAATTTCGAAGCGATGAGACACTTCGAAAAAATTTAATTTGTTTGAAAGAAATAATATTCTTGGTTTAGAATAATGATATTATATCAATTATTTCTATTAGGGATTCATAAGATTTTAGTGACCCACCCTTCTTACGTGAGATTTTATATTTTTTACCAGGGATCTGAAAGGATTTTAACAGATTTCAAGGGATTATAGAGTATTTCAGGGGACTAAAAAGAATTTTTAAAAATTACAACATTTTTACGGAATTTAATGAGATTTCCAAAGCTTTTTAGGGATTTTATGAGATTTCAAGGGATTACATACGTTTTAAGGATATTTTCAAAACTTTCTAGCGATTACATGAGATTTCAGAGGACTTCAAAGTATTTGAAGGTATTATAAAAGTTTCAAGGTAGTTTAAACGATTCCAAAGGATTACGAGAGGTTTCACTGTTTTTTAAAGATTTTAAGAGTTTGAAGAAATTACCTAGTATAATTTCAGATAGAATATAAATTTTTTCCAAAAATTTTACAAGATTTTAAGGAACTTCAAGGATTTTTAAGGATTTTAAGGAATTAAGAACAATTTCTGGGGATTACAAAGGATTTTAATTAAAATGAACGAATTTTGATTCAAGGAATTCAAAGAAATTTCAAGGTATTTTAAGTTATTTCAAGAGTTTCAAGAAATTACTTGGTATAATTTCAGATAGAATATCAATTTTCAAGGTATTTTACAAGATTTTAAGAAACTTCAAGGATTTATGGGGATTTTAAGCATTTAAGAAGTATTTCTGCGGAATACAAAGGATTTCAAAGAATTTTGAGAGATTTCAAGAGATTTTGAAATATTGCAAAAAAGTCACATTTTTCACCGGATTTAAAAAGATACCGAAGTATTTTCAGGAATTTTGAAGGATGAAAGGGGATTTTAATTGGATTTCGAAGACTTGAAAGAATTTGCAAGGATGTCAAATGTTTCGATGATTTCAAATTACTAAATCTTTCATTTAATCGAATTAGTGATTTTCTGTTAATGTTTACTGGCTCACTTTTCTCTATTTGGATGAGTAGAAATTCACTAATAATTAATACAATTTTCATAATCTAGATTTGAAGAGTACGTATTTGTATTTTGAATTCAAAAAAGGAAGTATCATGTAGGATCATGTGACTACACCTATTGAACATTTTCATAATATGGCCTTCTTATTGTTTCCATAAGGCTGAAAATGTTCCACAATCGAGATCGTTTATTAAACTGTTCTATTTTTCATGGTTCCCATTTCTATAACCATTTTTTAATTAATACACACACACACGAACACACACACACACGAACACACACACACACACACACACACACACACACACACACACTATAATATATTATATATATAATACCATTCGGTATTCGGTTTTGATTCCTTGGGATTCGAACCGAAGGGCCTATGACAAAGCCACCGGACGCGTCCTCGGGTTGCGGATAGAGGGTCCCTGTACCAAGGGCTTCTGCTGAATATGGTTACAATAATTAATAAGCAGTCGCGGACAATTGTCCAGGGATGGTCCCGAAGGAATAACCCCTAAGCGGAGGTGTAACAACCGTGCCGAAAGCTGAATGGCACCTGGGTGAGGTGTCTCAAACGGTGACTCTGGGATACCGGGCGACCTTTCAGAGTATCAGCCTTATCCTTGCACGCGGGGCTCTACAAGGATGGACTAACCCTTTTCCCTAGCTGCTCGTGGGAACAAAAATGACAACACCAAACATACTTGTAGGAAGTGCGGTTCAAAACAATCGAACGCGCAGGGCTCCCGACAATGGGTCGGACAACAATGCCGACTATCCTAGAGTTGGGGGAGCCAATCAAGACGGAGTCAATGCGATTGACCGGCGGAATCTCGTTACTTTTGAGTGGACGGATCGACTCAGGGACGACCTGCTGGAGTGCTATGATACCAGTATGGCCCCTGAACGAAAAGGTTACATGGCGCGACTGCATGCTCTGTGGTGCGAGAAACACCCAGAGCTCTCGGATTTTTCGCAAAAACGTCTGCGAAACCGTGCCGAGGACCTCCGGAAAAGGGGTTATATAAGCGGAGAGCCTACACAACCGCAGCCAGAACAAGCCGGCAACAGAGAAAGAGAGGCGACACTGAGACCAGCCTCGAACAGGCATCCAATAGAGGGAGAACGATGCTTCAAGACCCGGAGAAACATCAACATTCAGGTTTCTCCCAAGCCCAAAGATCTGACTGAACTGGATGATGAGCTTCGTGGAGATTTTTCCGAAGAATCCGACCTCTGGACTATCAATTGTAGTGTGTACAATGCAGCGAGAACTTTGGCAGATGCAAACCGTAAAACAAAACCAACGGTTGATCATAAGACCAAAAGACGAATGCATCAACTTAGCACAAAGATAGGCTGGGCAAGACAGTACGCGTCCCGCATTCAGTGTGTAATTGACTACATAACATCTGGCAGGACTTTCACTGCCAAGGTTCGACAGTTCGCGCGCGAACTGCGGATCCGTCATCACACAATCAACAAGTCAAAGCTACTGACCATCAGGCAGCATATTGTTGACAGAATACGAGTACTATCTGACGCTAGGAGAAGTCTAGAGCGGAGAGAGAGGTGGGTCAGAGAAAATCAACAGTTTTCGTCTGACCCATCTCGACTCTTCCAAGACCCTCCAGTTACTGTCGACCATCCGCCCAAACCAGAGGAGGTCGAAGCATTTTGGAGAGAAGTCTACGAAGTCCAACATCCACTTAAAGAAGGCTCAAAGAACATAAACAGCTTCAAGGAGCTGTGCAATGCCCTCATCACAGCTGAGGAGGAATGCCCACCTATCACTACCGAGGAGGTGAAAAACGTATTAAGAGGCATGAAGAACTATTCCGCTCTGGGACCAGATGGCATCAAGACCTCCTGGTGGAAGAAGTTTCCTTCAACCCACCAGCATCTGGCCCGAATTTTTACCTCATATCTAAAGTCGGAAGGGGTGGTTGGTGGAAGGGCGCACAGTGCTCCTGCCGAAGACGGGCAACTTAGCTGACCCTAAGAATTACAGGCCAATAACTTGTCTGAACACACTGTATAAGATCTTCACAGCTATCCTAAATGATAGGATTGTTCGGACAATTGGACCTGTATGGCGAGAGATGTATGAACAACGTGGCTCAAAGAAAGGCGTAGCAGGATGTCGGGAGAACTTGCTCATCGATAGATGTGTCTGTAAAGACGCAGCATACTACCAGCGATTTCTATCGATGGCCTGGATTGATTACCGGAAAGCTTTCGATTCAACCTCCCATAGACTTATCATCTGTCTGTTGGAAAGTCTAAAGGTTCATCCACACATCGTGAGGTGCATAGAGACATTAATGCCGCTTTGGAAAACCAGATTTACTATCTCATCTGGAAAACATCGTGTGATCACTAACAGTATCACCTTTCAGAGAGGTGTATTTCAGGGCGACACCATAAGCCCTCTCCTCTTTTGCCTCACATTATTGCCACTATCTCTCGCACTTCGCCATTCCGAAGGGTATCTCTGCGGCAAACCTGGAAACCGAAAGCATAAGGTCACTCATGTATTTTACATGGATGATCTTAAGATCTATGCTAGGAATCAAGAGAAACTACATCTAGCTCTGAAAATTGTCAAAGAGTACACTCAAGAGATTGGAATGGAATTCGGGTTAGACAAATGCGCCAAGGTTAATTTGAAGAAAGGAAAACTTAATGGCATCCCCGAAGATCCTGAGCTCGTTGACAGAAGCGCTATACGACACCTTTGCGCTGGAGAGACCTATACATACCTGGGCGTGCCACAGAGCCGCATTCAGGACGCGACATCTATAAAGGATACTCTCCGATGCAGATACAAACGTCTCATCCGGCAGATTTGGTCTTCCGAACTGTCGGCGAGAAACAAAGTATCTGCAACGAACATGCTTGCCGTCCCGGTAGTACTCTATTCATTTGGAGTGGTTCCATGGACGAAGGACGAGCTCAGATCCCTTGATATCGGGACGCGAAAGGTTTTGCACATGAACAAGAGCATGCACCTTAAGTCTTCTGTTCCGCGACTTTACATCTCACGCCGCCTAGGTGGTCGCGGAATACTGAATCTTGAATGTCTTCACAACAGACTCATTCTGGGTACAGCACATATAGTTGCAAATGGACAAGACCCTCTTCTTAAAATGGTCAGGAAACACGAAGAAGTGGGAAAAGGGGCGTTTCTGCACAAAGCAGCGGAGGAGGCTGCTGAAACACTCGGCCTTGACTTCAATATTAGGGGTGAGCAAAATGCATCAAATCTTATCCATCTTGAATACTCACTCCTGAAGGCCCGGATTAAGAAAGCACAGGAGAAAAACTTCCACGAACAGCTCCTCGACAAGAGGATGCACGGCATCTTCCACAGAAATGTGGAAGATCAGTCGATGTCGTATGAGCTAACGTTTGCTTTCCTTAGATCACCCGGATTGAAGTCGGGCACGGAGGGCTTCATTTTGGCATGTCAAGACGGTGTCATTTCCACTCTAGCATACCGTCGCCACATTTTGAGCCAAGACATTCCCGATGATAGTTGCAGAGCGTGTCATGCACACCCCGAGCATCTAGGACACATACTATCTAGTTGTCCAACTCATGCGGGAACGACCTACATCCAAAGGCACAATGCGGCACTAAGAGTGCTTTATTACCATCTCTGTCACTCTTATGGAATTAGCCCAAATACCTCTCCGCTAAATGCTCCTAGAGAAATAGAGTCAATTGTCGAAAATGAGAGGTGCCGCATATACTGGAACTTCATATTCTCGACAATTGTTTCTGTTGCGCACTCGAGGCCTGACATAGTTCTCCTTGACTTCGAGAAACGAACCATGTTCGTTATCGAATTTTCGGCACCAGCTGACAAAAACGTCACAGCCAAGGAGAAAGAAAAGAAAGAGAGGTATAAAGACCTTATAAGGGACTTGCGACGGTTATACCCGGAATATTCTGTTAAGCTAATCGTCTTGATCATCGGCGCTCTTGGAAGTGCCAAGGTTTCACTGGTTAATAGCCTGAAAAGCATCCCTGCGTGTCAAAAAAATGCTGAGACACTTGCGGGGAAAATGCAGAAGGCGGTCGTCCTTGGGTCGCTCCGTGTCCTCAGGGTGCACGAGACTTTTGCCGGACCATCGTATTGAGTTCGTCGCAGACTGTAACCACCTATCTCACGGTCGTGAGGCGTGGTTACAGCTGAAATTTTACCGCGATTTCGCTGGGAGCGGGTGCAATTTTTCAGATTAGCACCCGCTCCCGGCGAATCTGCTTGCTTGTCGCTTCGACAATCTGTCAGATATGAATGAACAAATTAAGTCCTAATTTGAAAACCAATAAAGATATTTTGTTGTTCTTGGTATTATTTTGCAACTCATATATTAGAAATTATTTTTGTTTTGCTTTTTAGTTTTGCTAAAAAAACTAATAAAACTTTCATCAATCATGACCTAAATAATACTTTTTTTATTTTTTGACAATTTCTGTTATCAGTATTTAGAGCTATTATAAACTAATGTTTATGTAAATTGTTAAAACAATATTTTTATGCAGCAAAACTATTGCAAATAGGAAATTTACGAAAAGTTTAACTTTGAAAAATATCATTGGTTACAAGAAAAAATCTACTCCCCACTCCCACCCTGCCAATTTTTGATCTTCGATATCATAAAAATCCTTTCATAGTCATTTTTGTGCTACATTATCTTTGCACTTTTTAAAGAGGAAGAGCTGAATTTCTGTAGTTGCTAATTTATTCATAATAATTATTTATAATTATGAACAACACTTATAATATAATGATAAAATACAATAACAACATTTTTTTATCAATTTGTAATATTAATTTATAACTTGGAAAATATTTTTGATGATATGAATTAATTAAATTCGTTAAAAAGTTGTTGCTTATTATCAAAATCGCTCATTACTGATAAACGTTTATTGATTAACATAACTTTCAAACGAATCTGAAACAGGTTTTAAAAAAAAAAGTATTTCACTTAGCGAAAAATAATATAAATAAAAAAATGAACATAAAAAGTAAAATTCAATATTTATTTATTAAATTGCATAAAACAATATCTATAGTTATTTTATGATTTAATCCATATTATTCATCGCCCTCTGAGGAAATATTAACAGTTTCACTTAATATAGATTTTTCTAAGACTGAAAAATCCGTAGTAGAATCTTACAATTTTTTGGTTTTCTATCAATCAGTTAATTATGTTTCATAAATTTTTAGTTACAAATTCAAAATAATAAGGTGTTTTTTAAAATTAAGGTGTAAGAGAAAACTCTGATTTCCTCACTTTCTTCATTTTATAAATGTGTTATCGTTCCAATGAGAATTTGGCGAATGTCTTATCAGCAGACATTCAGCATCATCCACCGATATATTCAATAATTTTAATACGTTGAATGAAAATCAGTACGAAGAGAAATGAGAATAAGAAAGTTATTTAATCAAAAATTTGTTTAATTAAAAGGATAGTCCCTAACAAATTATTACTTTAATTTGAGAAAGAAAACAAATATATTATCTTAAATTAAACAAATTCTTACTTGTTTCAAAGATAATTTTGCTTTGAATTAAAAAAAAAAGAATTATGACCTAGGATCATGTGATTTATCCTATGGATGAGTTTCACAATATGGCCTTTATATTGTTCCAATAAAGCTAAAAATATTAGTGGAATTTCACTTATACTTAAGGAAATTATAATAATTTGGATTTAAAGAGTATATTAAGATTATTTAACCTAATTTTTATTTTATGAAATCATTTTCTTCGTTTGAAATAATAAGATTGAATATTTTATTCCTCAAATTTTAGCCACTACTTTATTTGAATCAAATTTTTTTGTTATTAAGCATATGATTTCTTTAACTGACAGACGTAAACAGCCCTATTATTTAAAATCAAACATTTTTTTTCACTTTCTCTAGAGATCATTTTACTTTGAATTTAAGAAACGAGGTATGATCTAGGTCTAGGGTCATGTGACTTAGCCTAGTGACAAGTTTCACCATATGGCCTTTTAATTGTTTCAATAAAGCTGAAAATGTTAGCCAATCGATTTCGTTTATTAATCTTTTTAATTTCACGTTTGTAATTTTTATAACCTTTATATATATATATATATATATATATATTTTCACAAAGCAATTAGTGATATTCCTCTATCAATGTACTAAGACTTTCAACTAATCAAATTGTTAATTTTCTGTTGATCTTTAGTCGCTCACTTTTCAATAATTCAGTTAGTAGAATTTCACTAGTAATTAATGAAATTTCTTAAATTTAGATTTGAAGAGTAAATTAAAAAATTATTTTATTTGAAGAAATAGTTTTATTTGTTTTGAATAATAATTTTAAATCCATTATTCGTCAAATTTTATCCAGTATTTTATTTGAATCAACAAATTCTTTTCAAGTAAAAAATGATATCAAACAAATCATTTCCTTAATTCAGAAAAGGAAGAAAACGTCATCATTTGAAATTAAACAAATTTATAATTCTTTTAAAAGTGCATTTACTTCAAACGAAAAAAAACGAAATCATAAAATGATTTCTTGAATTTAAACATAACTTTTCTTTGGGTGGCATTCAACGGATGGCGAGGGAGTCGAGCGGCCGATCTTTTATTGAATAGCTGAAAAAAATGTATTAATAAATTACAAACTTTTTTCTACAAAGTAAATTTATTTCGAATACAAAGAATTTTTTAGCTGGAAGAAGGGAATTGAAACATTTAGCGTCTAAAAACTTCGAAAAAAGATTCTTTGATTCAAAGAAAAATATAAAGCTCATAAATAATTATGAGTTATTTTGAACACAGAAAAAAATAGGGTTTCAATTTTGTTTCAGTTCATTTTCATAAAATTATTTTGAACTTCATATGGCTTTTTCAATCAATGTAAAATCTGAAAAACAATTGAATTGCTTTCAATATTCATATTGCTCAATAAGCATGATTCAGAGGTTCAATATATTTTCATACCGTTTCTTTGTTTAAAATGAAACTTTATTTCTTTCTGTGCAGGTTAAATACGAATTTCTATTACGCAGTTTAGCAAGGTTATAAGATATTTTCATTACACATATACGGCAATCATGTATAATTCTATCTTTTCGCGACACGTATGTCTTATTTCAATCGAAAATGTTGTTTTTAATTAAATAAATAGTATCAAGCAAATAGTTTCTTTGATACGAAGAAGGAAAAACCGACATTACCTAAAATTCAACAAAGCTTTAATTCTTATAAATTGTCTTTGAATTTAATAAACGAAATATCATTTATTATTTAGTCACTGCCTTATTTTAATCAAATAATATTTTTTTCACTAAGCAAATACTAAAAAACAAATCATTTCTTTAATTCAAAGAAAAAAATCCTTATTTAAAAAAAAAAATAATAATTTTACTTCTTTTAAAGATAATTTTTCTTTCAATTTAGAAAAGCAGGTATGATCTAGGTATGAATAAGGTGACTTAGCATGTTGGCATGTTTCACAATATGGTTTTGCCATTGTTTCAATAAATCTGAAACTGTTAGAAAGTCGAGTTCTTTTATTGAACTTTTCAATTTTTCACGTTTGTAATTTTTACAACTTTTTGAAAATTAATATTCATATAAATAAATTCATATATATATATTTTTTTTTTCAGAAAGAAATTAGTGACTTTCCACTATCAAATTAATAAGCCTTTCAACTAATCGAAATTCGTAATATTCTATCAATCTTTAGTGGCTCACTTTTCTCTAATTGAATTAGTAGAATTTAACAAGTAATTAATAAAATTTGAATAATTTAGATTTGAAGAGTACATTGAAAAAAAAACTTTTATTTGATGCGAAGAACTAATTTTATGGTTTAAGTAATAATGACATCAAACCATTTATCTCTTGAATTTTAGCATGTACAACATTCAGCAAACATTTTTATTAATTAAACAAATAGTATTAAAAAATTATTTCTCTAATTCAAAGAAGCAAAAAAACTTATTATTTAAAATGAGGAAAGCCGAAAATGTTCCACAATCAAGTTCTCTAGTTAAACTGTTCTATTTCTCACGTTTAAAGTGAATTAAAAGAAAAAGTTAATTTGATTGGAAGAAATAGTTTTCATTGCTTACCACAATCGAATTAATTATTCCTATCAAGAATTTGTAAGATTTTAGTGACCCCGCCCTTCTCACGTAGAAGTTATATTTTATAACCAACCTGCCTGCAAGATATAAATTATTTTCACTGTACACGATATTTCAAAATATTTCAAGGGATTTCGAAATATTTGAAACATTTTCAGTTATTTGAAAAGATTTTAACATATTTGAAGGGATTTCAAGGTATTTCAAAGGAATAAAACTTATTTTTAAAAATTACAAAATTTTAACGGAACTTAACGAGAATTCCAAAGCTTTTTAGAGGGATTTCATGAGATTGCAAGGATTTACGAATATTTCAACAAATTATGAAAGTTTCAAGGTATTTCAAAAGATTTCAGAGGATTACGAAAGGTTTCACTGATTTCAACTGACTTTAAAAGATTTTAAGGGTTTGAAGAACTTGCCTAGTACAATTTCAGAGAGAATATGAATCAAGGATTTGAAGAAATTTTCAGAGATTTTAAAGGATTTTAAGAGATTTTGAAATATTGCAAAAGAAGTGACAGGATTTTAAAGGATTTCAAAAAATACTGAAGTATTTTCACGAATTTTGACAAATTTAGGGGATTTCGAAGATTTGAAGGGATTTTCAAGGATGTCTAAGGAGTTTAAAGGATTTTAACGGCTTTTAAGAGATTTATAGAGGTTTCGAAGATTTCACAGAATTTCGATGGATTTTAAGAGATTTAAAAATATTCAAGAATATACACAGAAAAAAGTTAACGGTCTTACATACAGAATTTTTTGTTTAAATTGTGAAAATCGATTCGATGTGAAGGCAGCATGGAACCAAAGAAATCTCCTTGACCACCAAAGTGGGAAATTGACATTCTAACCATGTGTACCGATGGAAGTTAGATGATTTCTTAAGATTGTAAAAGATATAATGGAATTTTGAAGAATTTCTGAATATTTATAAAGGATTTTGAAGGATTTCAAAGAATTTTAATGGCTTTCAAAATATTGTGATTGATTTAAAAGTATTTTAAGGGATTACAAAGATTTCAAGGGATCTTGTAATATTTCACGGAATTTCAAGGATCCTGTGTCATTCACAGTATAGCCTTCTTAACTTTTCCATTTGTCACTTTCCTCGTTTCAATAACCTTTGTTTAATTGATATATAGTCCTAAATAAATTCATATATTTTCAACTAATCGAATTTTTAATTTTCTATTAATCTTTACAAGTTCAATTTTATCTTATTAGATTAGTAGAATTTCACTAATAATTAATGGAAGTTTATTAATATAGATTCAAAGAGCATATCAAAAAAACTTTTTTTTTATTTAAAGAAATCATTTTCTAGGTTTAAAATAATAAGATGAAATTAACTATTTCTTAAAATTTAGCCCAAAGTTTATTTTAATCAAAACATTTTTTTAGTTAAACAAATGGTAAACAAATAATTTCTTTAATTCAAAAAAGAAGAAAAACTTATTATTTGAATTCAAACAATTTTTTACTTCTTTTGAAGATAATTTCACTTTGAATTTGAAATATGAGGTATGATTTAGGATCATGTCACTTAGCCTTATTCTTATTGTTTCGATAAAGCTGAAAATGCCAGACAATCGAGTTCTTATATAAAATTTTTCAGTTTGTTAAGTTTCTGATTTTTATCATCTTTGTTTTTATTAATATATATGAATAAATTCATATATTTTCACAAAGCAATTAGTATATTTCCACAATCAAACATCTAAATATTTTGAATAATCTTCAGCGGCTCACTTTTCTTTAAATGAGTTTGTAGAATTTCACTAGTTATCAATACAATTTCAATAATTTAGATTTAAGGAGTACCTACAAAGAAACTTTTATTTCATTTAAAGAAATAGTTTTCTTGGTTAAAAATAATGTGATAAAATCCATTATTTTTAAACATTTTAGCCAGGTCTTTATTTGAATTAACAATTTTTTTTAAATAGACGAATAGTATTAAACAAATCATTTCTTTAATTCAGAAAAGGAAGAAAACGTTATCAATTAAAACCAAAAGTTATTTTTACATAACTTTCCTCTGGGTTGCATTTAACGGGTGCCTGGGGAGTCGAGCAGCCTCATACTTCATTGAATAGATGTCAAAAAATCTATTAATAAATTACAACAATCTTTCTACAATGTAAATTTATCTCGAATAGTTAATGTGTTATTTTTTGGATAGAAAAACATTTTTTTTAATTATTGTATATATTGTACGATAGCTAAAAATGTTCTTTTCGCATTTTCATGCATACCCGAGTAAAAATAATTCGTCTAGACTAAGTATTCATCCAAGACCAAGGTATAACCAAGACGTTTTTGTAAGTCTCGCCCCTGCCCGCAATGAGACTTCCTTTCTTCGTCTTCAAGACGAAATTTTTCGTCTTCAAGCGAACTAAAGGACACCTACAACCAAAGGCTCCCAGGAACTCCGAGGGTCATGACTAATCCGCTATAAATTTTACTGAATGTTTATATTATTTATCTTCATGGTATTTATTTTTTATGTCTTAATAATTTTGTTTAACTGCAATAATTATGTTCTTTGGATGACAAATCTAAAAATGTTATCCATTTTGTCCTATCGCCAACAGTTCACTAGATACTTGTAGAAAATCACAGTTTTAATCCTTTTGCAGAAAATTGTATATGTCTGTAGTTCTTGAGACTGACAGGTTCCGAATTTTGAATTAGAAAATAATTTATGTCAAAATTAAAAGTTTTATCGGTTATAAAATTTTAATTCTTAGCAGATGTCAACTGTTTGGTCCCAGCTTAGCTACCTGGTTCTTGATTCTGATTCTGATACCTGATATAGTTTGCAGAGGTCGGAGTATAATGGACAAAAAAATGCACAGACGAAAACTTTTGTAATTTTCAGCCTAGCAAATATTAAAGCCATAAATTGGGTTTATTATAATTTCCTTCAGAAAAAATTATGTTTATTTATCAAGACCTAAACTTCTTTATGGGTGATTCTGAACCAATCTATTTAGATCATTACATTTTCCAAATAGGAAAATGAACAATTTAAAATTTTTAATGTATTTCTAACATTGCTAATATTTAATGCATTCTTCTTTCAAACATTTTTTAATAAGAAGATTTCTTTCAATAAATTGAGGTACAATTATTTAGACTCAATTAAAAGAATTCCAAAAATATTCATAAGCAAACCCTGCAGATTGAAACGGAACATGAGTTTAGTGTCTCTATTTAAAAAATTTAAAAATAAAGATCGAAAAGAAATCTATTCTATCAGAGATCACCATTTCTATTATTTATTCATTTAACATATTCAATTATCTGAGGAAAGATGATTATACACAAAAATACATCGTTTGAACCATTATATTTATTAACAAGCGTTAATTATTACTTTAATAAGTACAAGTGAAAAGTTGACAAGAAGTGAAAATTTTAGGAAAATCGCGACTATCTAGCATTACTATAAGAGAAGATAGTTTTTAACTATAATAATTTCTTTGAACAATTATGCTCGTTGAAGTTTAATAATTATTACTTGAATTAATTATGACCTGTCTCTAATTGAAAAGTTGAAAATAAGGTGAAAAATTCAGAAAAAGCCACAACTTCTAGCATTATTCCATTAGAATATTGTTAGAAGTAATAATAAATTGTTTGAACAAATAATTTGGTTAACTGAAATTAATTATTTACCTCACTCTAATTAAAAATTGGACAATAAGTGGAACATTTTTGAAAAAACAGCGACTTTCTAACTCTATTCTAAGAGAAAATTGCTAAAAAGAATAATAATTGTTTAAACAATTCATGTAAACATCTGGTTATCAGTATGACTTAGTATTTCATGTATTAGGAACAATTTGCGTTGAAAAAACCGCAAAAAGTCATAACTAGCGTAAAAAATTCGCAAAACTTATTTCTTCATATATGGGGTTTTTTCGGGACCCTGTAAAGCAGACTTATGGGGGTGATATTTGAAAAGTAATATTCTCTTCACATTCTATGGCTAATTGTGAAAAGAAACGTTGAGCTTCAATTAGATTCAGCTAATATTGACGATTCTAAATAAAATTTACAAAAACGTCTTTTTTTCTCATGGGAAATACGTGTTAAACTTCATGGGGCTTTTGCCACCCATAAATTTCATTAAAAAAAAATTGAATCATTTCTGTGTGGATTTGAACAAAATTCCGGGGCGATATGCATAAAAATTCGAAAAAAGTTACCAATGCATTTTTGGCCCACCCTAATATACAGCCTTAAATAGACGCATATTTTAACAAAGTAATTTTCTATTAATCTGTAGTGCCTGACCTTACTCTAACAGGGTTACTAGAATTTCACTAGTAATTAATGAAATTTTAATATTCTAGACTTGAATAGTACATTCAAAAAACTTTTGTTTCATTCAAAAAAATATTTTTCTGGGTTTAAAATAATAAGATTAAATCAATTTTTTCTTAATTTTCAGCCAGTTCTATATATGAATCGAAAATTTTTTTTTAATTAAACAAATAGTATCGAAAAAATAATTTCTTCATTTTAGAGCAGGAAAAAACGTCATTATTTAAAATTCAAAAAATTTTACTTCTTCTGAATTGTCTTGGAATTTAGAAAAAGTAATATCATGTATCATGTGCCATTCACACCCTGACCTCCTCATTGTTTCAATAAAGCTGAAAATGTTCCGCAATCTAGTTCTTTTGATAAACTATTTTATTTTTAACTTTTCCTGCTTCTAAATCTTCGCTAACTTGATACATATATAGCCCTAAATAAAATCTTATATATTTTTACATAGTAATTAGTCAATTTCCCCTAATCGAATTTTCGAATTTTCCACTAAATACTCGAATTAGTAATTTTCTATTCATCTTGACTTTTTCTCTCATTAAATTAATGGAATTTCACTTATAATTAGTAAAATTTCAACAATTTTGATTCAAAGGGTATATTAATTTTTTTTATTTAAACAAATCTTTTTCTTGGTACAAATTAATAAGATTAAATACTCGATTTCTTAAATTTTTGCCAGTACTTAATTTTATTCGAGATTTTTTTTTAATAAAACAAATAATTTATTTTATTGAAATAAGAAAAAACCTTGTTATTAAAAAGTAAACATTTTTTGACTTCTTCTAAAGGTAATTTTACTTTGAATTTAAGAAACAAGGTATGGTCTAGGTCCTGGGTTATGTGACTTAGTCTATTGACAAGTTTTACCATATGGCCTTCTTATTGTTTCAATAAAGATGAAACTGCTGGACAATTGAGGTCGTTTATTAAACTTTTTATAGATGAAATTTCAGTAATTTAGATGTAAAGAGCACACTAAAAAAAACTTTTATTTCATGTAAACAAATAATTTTCTTGGATAAAAATGGTGAGATGAAACCATGACATAGTCTGAAAGGAGTCGAAAAAATAATTAGCCTGCACTTTATTCTAATCAACAAAGTTTTGTTAATTAACCAATTAGTATCAAAAAATCATAATTCAAAGAAAGAAAAAATTCTTATTGAAAATCTAACAAATTTTTAATTATTATAAAAGCAGTTTTTACTTTGAATTTGAAACACATAGTATGATGTAGGATCATGTGACTTTGCCTGTCGACAAGTTTCAAAATATGGCCTTCTTATTGTTTCCATGAGACTGAAAATGTTGCACAATAGAGTTCGTTTATTAAGGTGATCTATTTTTTATATTTTCCATTTCTGCAACAATTTTTCAATTAATATATGTAAAGTCCTGAATAAATACATATGTTTTCATAAAGTAATTTCCTATTCATCTTCAGTAGCTCACTATTATCTAACTGGATTATTAGAATCTCACTAGTAATAAATAAAATTTCAATAATTTAGATTTGAAAAGTACATTCAAAAAATTTTTATTTGACTTTATTTGATATCCCTTTCCAAGGGACATGTTTTCCCACGATAGAAAGTTGAAGTCTACCTTTTAAGGGACATCTCCTTCCAAAGGACAAGGCTTCCCTGGACACTTCTTCCTGAAACGATTCGGATAAAGGCACAATTGGACAACCCTTCCCACATTTATACGCCCGGAATTTGGTAATATTGAATGAGTCTTCCCGAGAAATCACTTCCAAATACCAAAAACCATGAGAAGCTTCCATGTCACATTGGACAGGACTTCCCGGGACAAGTCTTCCTGGGAAATCACTTCCCACTTCAGAAAATATAAGATGCTTTGAGGCACCATTGGACACGTCCTCCCGGGACAATTCTTCACAGGAATTAACTTTCCACCTTAAAAAAATAAAAGTTATGCGATTCCCCGGAAAAACCTATCCAATGTTGCGTCTAAGCATCTCAGGTTTTATTGGTGGTAGAAAGTGTTTTCCTTGGAAGACTTGTCACGGGTAGATCTGTCGGGTGGTAGTTTGAACTTTAAAGTATGAGCATTTTTTTAAATGTGAGTTGCCTATGGAGTTACTTATTATTCAATTTCGAAAAGGTGGAAACATATGAAAATGAGATTATAATGCTTTTATGTATTAGGGGTGCTTTTCTCTCAAAGCAGAAGTAGTTTTAAGGGATGTGATGGTCCGTAAATTTCTTACACTATATCTATGTATTTCGATATATTTAGGCTTTAAGTTGGAGATATTGAGTCTTGTATCAAGGAAATCTCACAGCGCACATCACGTAAGAAAATTTTTATTTTATTCAACATTCCTGAAAGCTATGCAGATAAAAATACCTCTCCTGAAGAAAAAGATCCAGCAACTGTTATGGATATACTCAAATTAATTAACCCTGCTAATAATTTGTTTGGTAATATATTAAGTACTTTCCCGATTGGTCAACAGTCTTAGATCCTTGCCCAGCCAATCACGATCAGATTTCAATTCAAAGCAACCGCCTCGGACATTATGCGAGCACTCCTATCATTGAAGAAGGCGAAAACAATTCCGGACACGATGAGCGAAATTCGAGTCTCTCGGGATCATACACGACTACAACAGAGCTACCACAGGGAACAAAAACGAATTTTGGACGAACGACTTGAAGTTGAGGTGTATTACCAGAATGTCAGAGGTTTGAATCGTCAGTTAGATTTATTAAATAACTCTGTTTGCATTTTTGATTATGATTTTCTAGCATTTACTGAAACTTGGTTGAAGGCTTCTATAATTTATAATGCTGAAATTTTCGACTGCAATGTTTTCCAGACTTTCAGGGACGATCGCGTGGCGATCGTCCTGGACCACTACTATTCTTGGTGCAAATGAATGATGTCTCACTTTATTTATCATGTCGTTACCTGTTGTATGTGGACGATGTAACACTATATGTGCCCATAGCTAGCTTAAACTCTCGCCATGCAATGCAAGCTAACTTAGACCACTTCAAGAACTGGTGTAAAAGTGATAATCTTAGCTTGAATCCGTCCAAGTGTAAGATTCTATCATTTTCGAATAAGAACGTTGTATTACATCATCGTTGCTTTATTGAGGCTATAGACATTGAAAGAGTTGAAACTTATAGAGACCCTGTTATTCTCTACGATAGCCGCCTAATCTTTGATGCGTACATTGATGAAATTGTATCTAGTGCTAATAAATCATTAGGCTTTCTTATGCGTTCCTGTAGACACTTTGAGATAATATCGCCATTCATGACTTTTTTCTGTGCAATGGTTAGTTCTGAACTGGAATATGCGTCTGCAAGCTGGTCACCTGACTTAAAGAAAAAACATGTTAATTCCATCGAGAAATGCCAAAGGCGTTTTCTAAAATATATGACTTGGAAAGTGGATTGGATCTATCCTCGTGGATTCGACCATGAAGCGCTACGATGTAGATTTGGCATCTGGGCACTGGATGACAGACGCAAATTCACAGGAATCTTGACTTCATTCAAGATTATTCGTAGTCTTACTGATTGCCCAGAAATAATTGAGTAAGTGCCGTTGAACGTTATCACTTCTCAGCAACAAAATTGATTTGTTTTGCTCTTCTATCTCCGAATTTACGCGTATTGTGCACAACTACATCGAACACACAAACCCCAATTTAAAGTCTTAAGAATTTGCGTGCTCACATTACCCTGTTAATGGTTCTCGCTGAACTGTTGGGCTTTCTTTATTCAAATAAATAAATCAGATTAGGATGAAAGAAAAGGAAATCAGATAATAATCTTTTTATTCATTAGAGGTTTTTATTTCACAATGCAGGGGTAGTTTCTAAGTGTTGTAATGGTCCCTCAGTTTTTTACACACCTGCATGTTACGAAATACCTATTCTTCAATTTAGAGCAGGATAGAATAACAAGAATTGAGATTAGAATATTTAATGCATTATGGCTGTTTTTTCTCGATTAAGGGGTAGTTTATAAGGGTTGAAATGACCTTTAGGATTTTTACATTTCTACAAAATGTTCTGAAATACCGATTTCTCAATTTTTATATAAATAAAACAAAAGAAAATAAGATAATAATTTTTTTAAGCAATTGGGGTAGATTTTCATATGGGGTTTGCTTATAAGGGTAGAAAAATTCTTAACATGTTTCTTTTTTTACATTCAGTGCTTATGAATTTAGATTACCACTGTACGAACTATGCTGATCCACTGCCAAAAAATGGGCTGTTAAAGGGTTAAAATAATGAGATTAAATCAACTATTTCTTTAGCTAGTTCTTCATTTGAAACAACAATCTTTTTAAATCAATAAATAGTATCAAGGAAATCATTTCATTAATTGTGAAAAGGAAGAAAACATCATTATTTAAAATCAAAATTTTTAAAACTTTTTTTAAAGGTTACTTGTACTTGAAATAAAAAACACAAAGTTAAAGAAACGATTTCTTGAATTTAAACATAACTTTTTTCTGGTGGCATTCAACGGGTGCCGGAGGAGTCCAGCAGCCTCATCTTGTATTGATTAAATGTATAAAAAATCTACTGATAATTTCCAATTTTTTTCTACGAGGTAAGTTTATCTTGACTTTAAAGAGTTTTTAGCTGAAGAATGAGAATTGAAAAATTTGGGTTCTAGATACTGATAACGTGGTTTTACAAGGTTATACAAAACTTTGATTACACATATACGGCAATAACGTACAGTACTATCTTTCCGGAATATGTATGTCAAGTATACCTAAAAATGTGTCAGATTATTGTGAAACAGAAATATCTCAGAAGAATGAGTTTCGCTTTTCAGTCCACTTGATAAATATTTGAATGAATATAGGACGAACGGAAGGCAGACTGCGACCAGTATATATACAGCTGAGCAACATTCTATCGTTAGTAATCATTCAACAATTATTCGAGCAATAATTTGTGTTGAGAACAATGAAGATGCTTCTTGCAACTATGTTGCTCGGATTGGCGGTTTTCCCCAATTCTGTTGGTAAGTATATAATTATATTTAATAATGTAATATCATATAATCTATGACTTTTTATTTTCAGTCCCACATTATTTTTCATCATATTTCCATACGCATTAATTATCCTCATAAAACAATGATTTAATGATTTATTCATTTCTAGCAAGCTGTATTTCGTCATTTTTGCCCCATATGTCGGGTTTTTTATTATATTATTTTATTTTTATTGTTTGATTCTTTGGTATTTAGTGCACTGAAACATTTATTTTTGAATGCATCTAGCAAGAAGTGAAATGTCTTTTTATTTAAAATCGTGATAGCTGTGGGTATGATTTCTGATTGGTTGACATTTTGCTAGGTGCAGACAACGATAATTAGTTGATTGAAAAATGTTTCACTTAAAAGTATATCAAATTTTAATGCTGTAATTATTTCAATTAATGTTACAAACGTATATTTCTGCCAGCATACCTTCCATTCTTTAGTTGTCAAAATGGTTTCCTGTATAATTCTTCGTTTACAACTTAAATTTTTTTAATTGAGTTTATAGCGCCATTTTCGGAAGAATTAAAATGATTAAGCAATATCAAAGTTATTTGCAAAGTCCCACAATATGGAGTAAAAGTTGTTTTCCAATCTGTGTTGAAAAAATTCACTATGGATATAAAAATGGCTTTTTTATTCTGAATTGATTAATTTTTATTCAAATAGAAAAAAAATCAACTCCGATGTACGGATTCTGTAAAAGTTTCACCGCAAATTTTTCAGATAGTTGTAGTGCCAAACTTTTTGTTAAACTTATAAAAAAAATAATTGAACAATGTTTGCTGGAATTGAATTTTTTCTTACCATCGCTTCTTATCAATTTTTGAAAAATACATGAATTTCGGTAAGGATGCATTATTTTTTCAGGAAAAACATTCTCTACATTTCTGCGGTTCCCAATTTTAAAAGTAAATTTTTCTATAGCTGAAATCGTTAAAAAATTAAAAAGAAGAACCGTTTTTTGAAAAAACGACTCTATTTGAAGATTATATACTTATCTATAAAATTAGAAACAGTAAACTAGAACGGAATATTTTCTCTGAAAAATAAGTCCGGACATATTTGAATTTTACCATTAAAAAAAATGGGTAAAAAAGACAGTAAAGAAATATAGTTAAAATATTCATTTTTTGTCAGTTTCAAACTTTTTTCATGAAAAATAATGTCTTTTTTCATAAAACGTAACTAATAATATCATTTCAATTCTAAAAAGCACAGAAAACTATCTTTTCTCAGAAACCGTATTATTGGCACGACAAATACCTTAGCGTAATTTCACGAACTCGATCGTTTCATACAAAGAAAAGGTTATAGGAAAAAATATTTAAAAATAACAGTTTGATGCTGACAAAATTAATCAAAGTAGGTATTTGTTAGGATTTTACCAGAACTATGCAATTTTTTCAAGGATCTCCAAGAACTTTAATGATTAAAAAAATTGCAATTGGGTTCAAAAGATTTCAAAGACTTTACGGTATTTTGTAAGACTCCAAGAAGATTCAAGAGATTAGAAAAATGTCAAGAAAATTTAAAAAAAATCAAAGATATTGAATGATTTAAAATATTTTAAGAGATTTTAAGGAATTTCAAAATATTCAAAGGATTGATAGGGTTTCAAACAAAATTGAAAGATTCCATAAAATTATTAGGAATTTTTATGTAATTCAAGGGACTTGAAAAAATTGAAGAGTATTCCAAAGATTGTAGAGGATTTCAAAGAGGTTTATCAGATTTTACGGAATCCTTGGATCTTAAAACAACTATTTAAAATATTTAAATTTATAAACAATATAAAAATTGATAGGACTTGCATGTTGGTGGCGGAAGTGAGAACGTGTTTAGTGACAGGTGGAGAGAGAATTTTACGGAATTTGTGTGGAAGGTGTGAGTGGAGTGTGAGGGTGGAAGCCGAGGAGGTGAGTAGGGTTGTGTGGGGTGAATTGGGGAGATAAAAAGTGAGTTTCAGCGTGGGTGGGAGGTGGTATCTAGCTGGATAGGGAAAGTGAGGTTAGGTTGGCAAGTAATCGGGGGAGGTCGTGGTCAGGAGTCCTGGGCTTTCGAGGGTTCAAGGGTGGTTCTCGAAAAGTTAGGGGACGCTAAGGGAGAGAAAGGGGTGTCTGCAGGGACTGAGGAATTGAAAAAAAGGGGGGAAAAAAAGGAAAATTTGGTGGCGAAAGACGCCAACATTTTGCAGAGACATCTGTTGGTTGCGGCAGGTACTGCATGGATAGATCCCATTTACCGGCGGTAGAGCGGGAGGTGGGCAGCGAGAGTACTGGCAGTGCTGGTCGTGAAACCGACGGGGAGGGAATTTTCCACAAGCCACGACGGCCAACAACGCGTCGCCCGGTGTCGAGCGGTGCATCGGGGAGAGGGAGAAATCGGGACGGTGGCAACGAAGGAAGCGAGAAGGTAAGGGAGAGAGCGTCAAGCGCAAGTGACGGGGAGGATCTCTTGAAAAGGAAGAGAAACAGCCAAGAGAGTCCGGAGAAAAGCGAGGTCGAGAGCCCGTTTAAAAAAAGCGGGATAACACCGAGGTCACCCCCCAAAAAAATGGAGGGGATGTTGGAAAAGGAGGCTCTCGGGATGTTGTTAGGCGAGATCAGGGGGCTGAGGGAGGACGTAAGGGGGACCAAGGAGCAGATGGAAGGTATGAGGGAAGACCTGCGAATCAGAGATGAGAAATGGGAAAAGGAGGTGAAAGAGCTGAGAGAGAGAGTAGATGGGTTAGAGAGGGAAAGAAAAGAAAAAGAAGTTCAAATAAAACAGATGGAAGAGGAGATTAGGGAGTGGAAAGAAAGGACGGAAAAAAGGCTTGAGAAGGTGGAGGGCAGGACGGAAATGGAAATAGGAGTCGGGGGTAGCGGGGGCGAGATTAAAGGTATTTGGGAGAGGGTAGGGAATATGATAGAAGAGAAAGTGGGAGAGCGTAGGAATTAAAAGGAGGAGAGGGCGGATAGGGAAAGGATAAGGGCAATGGAGTTGAGAATGGAGAGAAAGGAGAAGGCAGACAGGAGAAATAATATTGTGATAAGAGGGTTGAAGATGAAGAGCGGGGAAGAAAGGGAGGGCGTGGAAGCGCTGCTACAGAGCATAGGGTGGAATAAAGGCAGGGTAGGGAAAGTTAAGTTGGAGGGGAGAAAGGAGAAAGAAGTGGCGGTTGTGGAGTTGGAGAGCTGGGAAGAAAAATTGGGGGTAATGAGAAATAAAAATAGGATAAAGGATAAGGAAGTTTTCATCGATCACGATTTGACGAGAAAGGAAAGGGATGTACAGAGAATGCTGTACGACAGGGCTAGGAGGGAGAGGAGTGAAGGGAGATCGGCGAAGGTAGGATATCGGAAAATAAAAATAGACGAGAAAATGTGGGTGTGGGACGAGGAGAAAGAGGTGTTGAAGGAAGTGCAGGGCAATTTGTTTCGTAGGAAGTAGGGAGGTGGGGGTAATGCAGGGTAGAGGAGTTTTGAAGGTGCTTTAGTGGAACGTAGCAGGGGTAAAGAAGAAGGATGAGGAGTTCTGGAGGTATATCCAGGAATTTGATGTGGTAGGACTGGTAGAGACGTGGGTGGAAAGAAAGGAATGGGATAGAATAGAGCCAAAGCTGCCAAGGGGGTATAGGTGGAGACTCCAGGAGGCGGTCAGAGTGAAGAAGAAAGGAAGGGCTAGTGGGGGAATTATAACGGGGGTTGGAGATGGATTAGAGGAAGAAGCTCACGGAGAGGAAGAGGGGGAGGGAGTGCAAATGAGGAAAGTAAAGATAGGAGGGGTAATGTGTAAGTTTGTGACAGTGTACCATAAGGATGGGATGGAATGAATTAAAGAAAGGGTGGAAGACCTGTTAGGTGAAAGAGAAGAGGGTATGGTGGTACTGGGTGGGGACTTTAACGCGAGGATGGGGAGGGAAGGGGGCCTTTACAGGGAAGGGGAGAGCTTCGAAAGGAATTCGAAGGATAGGTTAATAAATAAGGAGGGGGAGATTCTAAGGGACTGGATGGAGGATAGAGGCTGGGCGGTGGCAAATGGTATGGCAACTGGGTGCGAAGAGGAGAATACACATACGTAGGTAAGGTGGGGGTATCGGTAATAGATTATGTAGTTATGAATATGCAAGGGTGGGAAGAGATGGAGAGATTCGCAGTAGAAGGGAGGGTAGAATCAGACCATCAGCCATTAGGGTTGTGGATAAGGGGTGAGAACGGCGGAAGGCAAGGTGGGGAAGAAGTGTCGACGGGGGAGAGGGTTAGCTGGACGAGGGAGGCGATAGAGAAATATAAGGAGCAGTTAGGGAAGGTACGCTTCGAAGGGGAGACGGTGGAAGAGATATGGGAGGATTTAAAAGAGAAAGTGAAAGGGTGCGTGCAAAAGAAGGTATTCAAAAAGAAGAAGAAAGGAATGGTGAAGCCGTGGTGGGATAGGGAATGTAAAAAGATGAAAAGAAAGGTGAAGAGGAAGTATAAGAAGTGGAAAGAGGGTACTGCGAAAAGGGAGGAGTACGTAGAAATGAGGAAGGGGTTTAGATTGATGTGTAAGAAGAAAGAACAGGAAAAGGAGAAAGAGATGGAGGAGGAGTTAGGAAATGTTAAGACAGAAGGGGACGTCTGGAAGATAATAAATAGGTTTAGGAAGCATAGAGTAGGGATAAGCGACAAGATAGGGAGTGAGGAGTGGAGGGAGTTTTTTAAAGAATCATTTCAGGGCTCAGATTCAAGGAAGAGAGATGATGGGAGTAGAAGAACGGGGGAGGCAGAGATGGAGGAGTTGAATGACGAGGAGATAGAGAAACAGATAAGGAAGTTAAAAAGGTCAAAATCAGCAGGGCTGGATGGGCTAGAGAACGAAGCATGGCTGTTTAGTACACAGGAGGTTAGGGAGAGGCTGAAGGAGGTAGTGAAGAAAGTATGGAGGGGGGAGGGATTCCCACGAGGGTGGAGAGAAGGATTAATAGTGCCTCTGTATAAGAAAGGAGAGAGGGATAGGCAGGAAATTATAGGGGGATTACGCTAATGAATACGGCGTATAAAGTATACGCGATGGTAGTAGCGGAGAGGCTGCGGAAGGATGTCGAGGGGAAAGGAATATTGCCAGAGACGCAGGCGGGCTTTAGGGCAGGTAGGAGTACTATCGACAATATCTACGTTCTGCAGCACGTGGTGGATAGAGAATTAGCGAAGAAGGGATCGAGAGTGTACGCGTTTTTTGTGGATCTAAAAGGCGCGTTTCCGTCGGTGGGTAGGGGGAGGTTGTGGGAGGCGATGCAGGAGAGGGGAGTGGAGAGAGGCCTGATCGAGAGGGTAAGGGAGATATATGAAGAAACCAAAGATAAGGTAAGAGGAGGACAGGGGATTTCGGAGGGATTCTGGATGGATAGGGGGTTAAGACAAGGGTGTCCGCTTAGCCCGACGCTTTTTGCGATTTTAATTGCGGATATGGAAAGTAAGCTGGAGGCCGGAGTGGTAGAAGGAGTCAGGATAGGAGGGGTTAGAATTTGGTCGCTAGCGTATGCAGATGACATAGTGTTGTTGGCAAAAAGCGAGGAGGCCTTAAAGGAAATGATGAAGAGGTTGAGAAGATACCTGGATAAGAACAGGTTAGAACTGAATGCGGAAAAGTCCAAGGTTATGGTTTTCAGAAAAGGAGGTGGAAGGGATAAGGAAGGGGAGTGGAAGTGGAAGGGAAAGGCGGTGCAGGCGGTGAAAGAGTTTGTGTACCTGGGCTTCTTGTTTCGGAGGAATGGCGGAGTGGATGGTCACATAAAAGAGAGAGTGAGGAGGGCAAATGTGGTGATGAGGCAGGTGTGGGGGTTGGGAAAGAAGTTATTCGCAGATGATTTTGGAAGGAGAATGAAATTGTTTGACTCACTAGTGATGAGTGTGCTACTGTATGGAGTAGAGGTGTGGGGGTGGAAGGAAAGCGAAGAGGTAAATAGGATACAGGAGAGGTATGTAAAGTGGACACTGGGGTTGGCAAGGAACACGCCTAATTATATTGTCAGGAGGGAGACGGGGAGAACGAGTGTAGGGATTCTAGCGGGGAGTCGAGCGTGTAAATATGAGGAGAAATTTTTGGAAGAGGGGGGAAGTAAGCTGGTTAGGGAGTGTTCGTGGGAGAAGGAGAACAGGAGAGGGGGAGGGAAGATGGAGGTTGAAAGAGAAAGGTATTTTAGAACGAATGGACTGCATATGGATGAATTGAGAAGGATGCATGAGGAAGGAAGGAAGGTATATGAGTTGGTTAAGAAAAACAGCATGGAGAGAGAGAAGACAGCAGGGGAAGAGAGAATAAGAGAGACAAGGTTTAATGGGAACTATGTGTGGATTATGCCAAAGGCGAGAGCGCAATATTTGTGTGAGAAAGGAGAGAAAGGAAGTCAGGAGCTTATAGCGAGGATGAGATGTGGTTGCATGGAGGGTTTCAATAGGTTCTGGCTCGCTAGGGAAAAGAGGATGTGTGAACTATGTGGGAAGGGGGAGGCAAGAGTGGAGCACTGGTTGGAGGAGTGCGTGGAGGTGGAAAGGAGTGGGATAAGCATGGAGGTATTGATGCATGAAAGGGGGGACAAAAGGGCAGTAGCATGGGTGAAGGGCGTATTGGGTAAGATGGAGAAGAAGAGAAGGAAGGAGGAAGAGGAATGGAGAAGGAAAGATTGTAAATAGATGAGGAAGTAAATATAAGTAATTGTAAATATTGTAAATAGTAGATAAGTATTAGGTATTAGTCGCGGAGGCAGAGTTTGGTAATGCGAGGCAAGCAAGAAAGTAGGGACATGCGAGCGAGGCGAGGCGAAGCGAGGAAGGCAATGCGATAAGAGCGAGCGGCGTTAGATATAAGGTGTGGAAGGATGTTAGTTTTAAGGGTTAGTTGTAAGAAAATTCTGTAAAAAATGGAAGTGTAAGCAAGTCAATTTTTTAAGGCCAGCAGGCTAAAAAATAAACGTTTATCTCTATAAAAATTGATATCTAGATACATTTTCTAAAATGTTCTTTAATTTCAAAACTTTCTTCGTACATTTGAATAGAAGTATTTTTCTTAATGGATCAATAATAGCAGAGATAAAAATTGTTAAACTATGCTTCAATTTTCAAAACTAAAATGTTCAATTGACAATTTCTGCCAAAATATTTAAAATACTGTAAAAACACCCGACCATAATATTTAGTACCCTAAATAATATACAATATTGAAAAATAAAGTAAATCGATGACATACTTTTTTCTTTTCAAATTTTAAGATGTCCATTACGGTGTAGATTTTTTTTTTGCACTCTGTGAAATTCATTTGGATTCACTATTTAGTAGAGTAGGTCGAAAAAAATAGTTTAAGAAATCAAAAAGAAAACCTTGTCTAAAAGGAGTACATTGGGACATCCAGAAAGTGTACTGAATGAGGAATCGATCGATTTAAATCTAGGTATCGCGCACAAGAAAAATAGATTTAAAAAAATTATTATCTGCAACAGATAATTATGTTCTAATACACCCTGGTAATTAAATTTTATTTTTGGCAACCATAAAAAACATAGACAAAATTTTTTGGCACCTTAGGGTTTTTTGGGATCCAAATGAACTCACAAAAACTTTAAGGTATATGGCGGTTTAAAACTGGAAACACCACAAATTTGATCCAATTTTACCCCAGTTTTGATCCCCCATATATCTCAAATTTTTGGTGGGTTCATTTTGATCCCAAGAAGCCCTCAAGTGGCAAAGTTTTTTTTCTTGTTTTCATGAGGGCAAAGATAAAAGTTAATCACGGGGGTTGATTAAAATATAATTATCTCGTGCAGAATATTGTTTGTATTGTTTGTGATTTCTCAACTAATTTTTTTTACCCAACCTACTGTTTGGTAGTTCTAATTTATATTTTGAGTATTAAAACATATAATTTTCTGTTTCTTTTTGCAGAATTAAGTCCAATGCATTCGTACGCATCGAGATCGAGTGAAGACGGCCGAGGAGAGTTCATTACAGGCACATTACAGTCACGCACCCCCACAGGCAGGTGCGAGCCATGCATTCCTTTTTTACTTTCTAGACGGAGAATTTCACCCAATCACGAATCCAGTACAACAACGCCTGAAGAAAGTCGGTGATTATTACGTTGGAAAATATCTCATAAGCGGAACTGTTCCACTACATGGTCCAGCACCAGACTACAAGCCATGCATACAATTGGCAAAACCATTTAGACCTCAAGGGCAATTAGTTAAAACCCTAAAATATCTTAGGGATGAATATGAGGTCGCTGAACTATAATACATCATACAGAAATGTATTATGTGAAATAACTCAATTTCACATGTTTATTCAAAATTATTTGTCTGAAAACCTGATGATTTCAACAGATTGATAATAAAATGAATAATGAACCTGAATTTATTACTTTTTTTCGCCACTCCCAAATCTCAACCCTAAATCTCGAGTAGTTTATGGGTCATTGTTAAAAATTTATAAAATTTAAGTACCGACTATTTTATCCATTTGCGTGATTTATTATTTTTTTGAATAATACTAAGAAAGAATCTTTACACGAAAATTGAGAAGATTGTGACGGAGGAATTTTGTGAATGAGTTATGCTTAAGGGAAACCAGAATAGATAGAAAGACGGATATACTTCCGAAAAGGTCACCCAAGAACTTGATACTTGGCCTAGCGGTTCTTTTTAGACCCTTTTTAAACGAAATTAGTTTTTTTTTATATCTCGAAAAATATTGATTTTGGAAAAAATGTTGTTTACAAAAGTTATAGATCTCGTCGAAACACACATTTTTTACGTTTATACTTCTTTCTAAAATTAATATTTTTCGAGAAGAATGACAAAAATTAATTTTCCGATTTTTTGTTGGAAAAGGGGGAGTTGGAAAAGGGGATCGGCGTGCACGGAAAAAAGTGGATCGTTAAAAAAACTCTGTGAACCAGCAGCTTTAACTATTTTCAATTGAACCGCAGCTTTTCGTCGGTGAATTTTGTTAAAATTATTATTTCGCATTCAGGTTATTTAAACTGACTTCTTAAAAGAGTAGGATGAACAATTTTAAAAAGTAGGATGCACTGCACCACTTGATAACCGTCCACACTCATGAGAATAAGAGTTACAATTTCGTGTAGTATGCCTTACTTCTGTGAAGAGTAACTTTGCCGATTTCGCATTCTAACGCATATATGTATATGTATATATGCACTGCACGCATTCTATACACGATTTATAAATAGATTAGCTCGAAAATTTCGACAACAAAAATGATGTAAAATGTCGATCGATTTGAAAAGGAAAAAATTATTTTATACATGATTACTGCACTTAATTTACGATTATTCTTACACAATTGTACGCACAGAGGCTTACACATATGATCGCACGCTCAAACGTTCTGGAAAATCGCCCTCGCTGGGGAATTGAACCCTACCTAACTACCTAAAACCTGTCCTAAAACCTAAATCTAGCGCACGCATTAGACAAGTGAGCTACGGAACCGCTTAGATTTTTCTGACAAACTCTCGGTCAAGCGGTTTCTCTGAGAAAAACGTGGCCAGCTAAGAAATTATAATAAATGTTTACTTAAAATTTGTTTAATTAATTTCTTACTGATGATTTCTAATATTTTGTAACGAGCTTGGGAAGAATATTTTTCCTAAAAGTATTAACTCACACAGTAAATATATTATTAGTAATTTATATGTATATTATTATAAAATGAATTAAAGTATAATTTTTAAAAAGTACATATTTTGTATTATTGAAAATTAAGGCTTGAAAAATGTTTTCGAATGGAAGTTTTGGAATTTTGATTTTATTATCATCTCACTTTATTTAAAACGCAACATTCATTTACATATTATTATTATAGATTAGCAGTTCGAACTCGAAAGTTCATTGC
>CAKNYM010050345.1:0-54723 GCA_932195095.1 Andricus curvator
TGAGGACGCGCTACGTAGTGGTGATAGGAAACCCACCGAGTAGGCTCTGTGATAGATAGATCAAATAAATGAAATATTTCTTCAAATTGAAAAATTTCCTCGAATAAAAAACAATATTTTCTTTAAACAAACGAATTCTTTAATTTGAGGAAATTTTGTATTGAACTTTAAGTTGAAAGAAAACAAAACAAAACATTTAATTAAAGTCAAATTGAACTTGAATTGTGGAAGATTTATTGAATTATGATATATAACACAATTCAAGATACATTTGGAATTAGTAAAAAAAATGTTCGTGGTGAAGAAGAGAAGACTTATTCAGAGGATAGATTTTAGTGAACTTTAGGTTTGAAAAACGAAAAAAAAAATTAATTTAAAGTTAAATCAAAATGGTATTATAAGAGATTTATTGAATGTGGTATACGTAATGTATGTGTATATAAAAATCAGTAGAAAGGTGTTGTATCCTTCACTCTACTTTTTTTTTAAATTCACTTTTTAAAAATATTTTTAATATTTCAATATTAAGATAAATTGCATAACAGTTACCTCAAATTATATTATATTATAGTGTAGTATATGCGCTACTCAAAAACTCAAACATTGGCATTAATTTTTCCCTATCTCTTAAGGTTTATGATATATTTTTGTTGTTTAAAAGTAACAATGATAGTAAGTTTTCCTTCAATTGTCAATAGAACGTTCCTAAAAGGTGGACATTTTACACGCAGAGAAAAAATGAGTCGGCTATCATTATCTTCTATCAAATTGACATCTTTAATTTTTTTTAAATCTAATTAAATTTTACAGAAAGTATCCATAAATTTGTAAAATGAGAATTCTGTAAACTCTACAGAAAATTCAGTAATCTCTACAGAAAATCTATGTTGTTTGTATTTCAACTAAAAATCCTATAACTTAGCAGAATTTTTTTCTGTGTGTACACATTCATGGAATATTCCACGCTATTCGTGTACTGATTTCATACTAGAAGCATTGCCAGAACAGTAGATTCTAGAAGTACTAAATTGACTAACAACTGAGTTACATTTTTTTTTAAAGCCAATACTAGTACTGGAAATAGCACTGGTGCAGTAAATGCAAGTTGTAAATTTCTATCTATATATATTGAATTACCTAATGGTTAAAATATTTTTTGGGTGGTATATCTATTTTCTCTATTGTATACAATTTGAATAAAAAATTTCATTTTCGAAAATCGATCTTCTCAGGAAATGCTAAAAACATGAAGAAAATGTTCTTGGTGACCATTGAAAAAAAGTTACTACTGAAAAAAGCCATTCCATCTGATTTTATATATAAAACTTCTTTTTCAATGATAATTGAAAACATGTTTTCTATGTATTTTCAACAGAAGAGTTCTGTTATTATCTCAATGTGTGTTAATTAAAATTCAAAAATTATTTATCAACAGTATTTTTTTTAGCTAGGAGTACACCTATATCCTACAAGGTATTCACATCCATTGTTTCTGAAGGATGAGACCAGACGAACTGCAAGAAAAAATGGATTTGAAATCTATGGAGTTAAAGCTTTCTTTATGGACCTATTAGAAGAAACGCTTTGCATTGTATCTATAGAACGTAGAATACTTTTCAAAAAACTATCTTTGTTGTTAAAAGATGGAGAAATGTAATGAGATTTCAGGCACTAAATTCAATAAAAAATGTTGAAACTTGCAATGAAATTGAGTGCACTTTTTTCTTATTTTATTATACAAAATTGATATATTGATATTTTGAGGTTGGGTGGGGTTGAAACGGAGTTTTAAAAAAAATTGTATAGCAGAGTTTAAAAAGAAAAATCGCGAATGTTATTTTTGTTTCTTAATCCACATTCAACTAGTCGATTTAAAAAAAATTCAAATATATTATTGAAAAGTCTCTTTTGCTTGCTAGTTCAAACTATTTGCTTGTAAATGCAAGTTTTGATAAAAAAAATCATCTTTTCTTGATCAAAGAAAATTATCTTTGGAAAATTAAAATTCCGCTTTTAAAACTTAAAAAACTTTTCAGTTTACCAACTCATTATGAGCAATCGTCTTTTTTCAAAAATTCTTCATTATGGTTTTGAAAAATTTAATTAGTTGTTTGAAAATGCAACTGTATGTGGTAAAAGTTTTATATTTTCGTTTGAAAATTCGACATTTTAGCTAAAAATTCAACTATTTTGTTACAAATTCAGCTACTTTTTTTTTGTTTGCTCTAAAGTTCATCTGTTTGGTTTAGTTAAAAATTGAACTATTTGGTTAAAACTTCAGTTTTTTTTTTGTTTTTGGACAAAAAGATCATCTTTTTTTTTGGATTAAAAAATTCATTTTTTTTCTGGTAGAAAATTCAAATAGTTGATTAAAAATTCAATGATATGGTTGAAAAGTCTCTTTTGCTTGCAAGTTCAACCTATTTGCTTGTAAAAATGTAAGTTTTTATCAAAAAATTAATTTTTTGTTGAAAAAACTTAACTATTTCAGTTGAAAAGTCATATTTTCTTGATCAAAAAATTATCTTTGAAAAATTATAATTCATCTTTTCAGCTTTAAAAATCCACTTTTCAGCTTGAAAACTCAATCCTTTAATTGAAAATTCATCTATTTTGGTTTTAAAATTCATTCATATTAAATCAAGTAGATATTAATATATATAATAATTTTTTTCCTTATCTTTGTGAAAAAATCACACTATTTCAGGGTGACTGAAAAAAATCCCCTACACTGTGAAATTCATGAATAATAGAAATTCCGAAACAGTTTTTTATAATCTTACTGAATTTAAAAATTCTAGAATAATAAAATAAAATTGAATAAAATATATTTCTAGATAACAATTTTTAATTATTGTTATTTTAAATTAAATAATAATTTTAGAAACTTTTAACGCTAAAAATATTTGATTATTGTATTTTTTTTTAATAAACAATATTCACGAGAGAAATTTTTCAATTGTTCAAATTCAGGCATTTTCAAGTTTAGATATTTTATCATTTAAGAATATTATGAACTTTTTGAAAATATTATATATTTTCCAATTTCGTAATATTATAAATAGTGTTAAAATTAAATATGATTCAGTTTTCAATACTTACCAACGCACTATAAAAAATGAAGTTGCTGATATATATGCTGATGTGTGAGAGAGAGAGAGAGAGAGAGAGAGATAGAGAGAGAGAGAGAGAGGACGAAGACAACATTGAAGAGAATTTCCAACGAAGACAGCGAAGATAACACAACAATGAGTAGACGATAAAAGGAAAACAATCAAAAAAAAAAAATTTTTTAAGCAACTCTGAGAAAAACAAGAAAATCAATATCGATGACCGCACACACACACACAAGAAAATAAAAAACACAATTATCATTTTCAAAATATATATATAAGAATATATTTTTTCACAACAAAAAAAACTACACATGTGTGGATAAGAAGATAAAGAAAATTGGAAATCAACCTAACAAGTGAAAATTTTCTTTTTGGAGGCCCTTTTTTGTATTGACACACGAAAAAAGGATATCAAAAAATTTTCCCTTGCTAGGTTGATTTTCAAATGTTAAAAAATACACACACACTACACTGCACAATGCTTTTTAAATTTTCTTGAAGAAGTATACGTCCCCATATTTTTCCAATCGGTTAGTTATATTCCCGATAACAATTTGCATTTCATGCTGTACATCAAATCCGTTCGAGGGATGTGGCTCCAGTTCATACTCGGCGATAGCGAACAAGCAAGCAACTTTGAGTTTGTTTAGGTCGAATTGTAGAATCCAATCCACAGGCACCCTTACTCTAGGCGTCAGCATGTAGTAGCTCATCTTCGGTTTTTCTGTAAAAAAAAGGTTAATTATTTTTTTTCAAATGATTTTTTGTGTTTTTTTCTGAAATTTTCAAAAATTAAAATATTTACTTTAAAAAAATTAAATTTATCAACAACTGATTTTTTTAGTTTTGAAAAAATTCAAAATTAAAAAAATATATATCAAAATCAAGTAAAATTAAAAAAAAATATATATATGTTTTTTTTTAATATACAATAGTATTTTTTAAAAAAGAAAAAATCTAACTTGGCGGTTTGGCGGCCCGAGTTACACTGATCAACCAACATATCAGCCACCCTATTTATCTTCCACTTTTGTTTTGGAATTGTGTGACAAGGAGGGAATGATGTTAAAGAGAATAAGGTTACATGAAGTTGCGTTTTTTACCTTCAAGAATTTTTTCAATAGTTATATTTTAGTTTTTAAGGAAATTAATTCTTTTTAAAAGAAGAAAAACTATTTTCAAAGTAACAGTTAACTTTTTTTTTTTAAAGAAATTTTTTCCAACTGAAATACATGAATATCATCAAAGTAGTTTGAAAATGTTAACTTTCTGAATTTTGATCAAAAGAAAAAACAGATGGTTTAATTTTCTACCATAATATTAAATGTTTTCAAGAAAAAAGTTGAATTTAAAAACAAAAAGTGTACATTTTCTGCTTTTTACCATCCAGAACTTTTTCATCAGTTATATTTCAGTTTTTTGGCAAATTAATTTTGAAAAAACGATTTTTGATGAAACAGTTAACTATTAACCAAAGAAGTTTTTCACAACTGAAATACATGAATTTCAACAAAGTAGTTTCAAAATATTTGCTTTTTTTGAATCTTGATAAAAATAAAAAACAGATGGTGTCAATTTTCAACCAAAATATTAAATTCTCAATACAAATATTTGAATTTTTCAACAAAAGTGTTCATTTTTTCCTCCTCCTCCTCATATCCCCCCCTCCTCCAACTCCTCTTCCTTCTCATCCTCCTCCTCTTCCAACTCCAGCTTCTCCTTCTCCTCCTCCAACCACCTAAAAACAGTTTTTTTTTTAACCGAAGAGTTAAAACTAGTTTCAACTCTATGGTAGCGCATATACTACACTATAATATAATATAATTTGAGGTAACTGTTATGCAATTGATCTTAATATTAAAATATTAAAAATATTTTTAAAAAGTGTGAATTTTTTTTAAATGTAGAGTGAAGGATACAACACCTTTCTACTGATTTTTATACAAACATACATTAAGTATACCACATTCAATAAATCTCTTATAATACCATTTTGATTTAACTTTAATTTAATTTTTTTTTCGCTTTTCAAACCTAAAGTTCACTAAAATCTATCCTCTGAATAAATATTCTCTTCTTCACCACGAATATTTTTTTTTATTAATTCCAAATGTATGTTGAATTGTGTTATATATCATAATTCAATAAATCTTCCACAATTCAAGTTCAATATGACTTTAATTAAATTTTTTGTTTTGTTTTCTTTCAACTTAAAGCTCAATACAAAATTTCCTCAAATTAAAGAATTCGTTTGTTTAAAGAAAATATTGTTTTTTATTCGAGGAAATTTTTCAATTTGAAGAAATATTTCATTTATTTGAAAAAGAATCTTTCTTTATGTGTGTTGAATAGTGCATTGTAACACTTAAATACATACAAAGATATATATATACACTTGATTAACATATGTGCTAAAATTCATTGTAAAATTCAAACTTACATTTTGCTCTTCTTCAAATGAGTTTTCAATGATGTTATCTTGTATGATTTCTAAGAGAGTATTTATGTTTAAAATGCATTAAACATCTATCCCAGAGCCAAGTATGTCTTTTACTTTTCGAAATCTGTGATCCTACTAATCTGGATAAATTTCTGATCCATGCAAAAAGAAAAACAATATTTTCATCGTTTGGATCTTCTAAATCTTCTTCAATAGTAATCTGACTATTATCATCCTCATCATCATCATCATCATGCCTCTTCAACTTTTTTAGCATAAAAAGGTGAATTGTGGGCTTTCGGGATAATGTTTTACTTAAATGGATCGGTACTATTTCTTCTTCATTTTGTTTATTTGAACTATAGACGTTAATACTTAATCCATTCATTGCTTCAAATTTTGGAATATCTTTTAGTATAATCATAATTTAATACGCTGTTGAAAGGAGGATAAGACCCCTTCCGATTCGGATGATCATAAGTAGGAAAAAGAGCTGCTGTCACTGCCCAAAGGAATTAAAAAGGATCATTGTTTTCAATATTCACAATGGCCTTTTTTTCTGTATCTTTTTTGATAATTCGATGAAAGTTGATATATTTATATGCCATGATTCTTCTTCCTCTTCTTTAGCTCTCTCTCTCTCTTTTTAATTCTTCTAACTTATTTTCACCTTCATTTATAATATCTTGAATGATTTTTTGACAACTCATCCTTTTTTCGAAAAACAAAAAACTTTTGTTATATTTTACTTTGATTGAGAACAGAAAAAATTGATATGAAACAATTTTTAAAATCAAACTGATACGACTGACTTTACCGCACTGAATATGGTAATACACTAAAAAATTGCTCACAGATCGCACCTTATATATCTATGGATTATTATTATTATGATGGGAAACACTTAGGGAATGTTCTCGAAAACTCTTTCTAGAAAAACATGTGGGAAATCATGATATTCACAGTGGAAAAAACGATTATGTGATATAAATTCAAGAGAAAATTAAAAAATATATATAGAGGAGAGTACCCAAATATGAGATACCAACTCTGTTTGGTGTGATTGCCGGAATTCTATGGACTGAATTTAAAATTAATTTAGGTCTTTTTAAAGGGAATTTAGTTTGCGATAAGGTGCTGAAATGAAAAATTTTATCAAATTTTTTTTTTGCTGAAAATCCAAAAAATGTAAAAAAAAGTGCTTTTTCCAAACTCGTCAAACTATTCTCATAATATGAGATACCCCAGGAAATCGCTAATAAAATGCAAAATAAAGTATTATTTTTGATGAAAAACTTTATTCTATGTTTCCGAAGTATAAACTCACTGTTATTAAGATATATTTAGTTTTTACAGTAGTCACAATCCCATTTGTAACCAGTTTCCCCCGCGCAGCCAGAGTGTGTCCAGCTGGAGCAGGAGATGCATTGTACCACAGGTATCTCATATTATGAGAAGCACACCGTGCAACTAATCACTTACTACGCCTAACCTGTACAATAAAAAACTTGAACACTGTCGATATTCTCCTACTTAGTTATTCAACCCCTTTCCCTCCAGGCCGACTTTACTGATAAATACTTATTTAATAGATAATAAATAGGGTTCAAAGACTCACCATCCAAGAACTCGATCATCACCGATTTCGCAAAAAGTTCGCTTATAATCTTTAGAAGCAATATAAAAAATTGACTTTACCACGAAATTACTTTTTCTTCAAGGGCTACAAGTTAGTGATAGAACCAACACAGTGCGCCTCTTAGTTTAGCTGAAACCCCGCTATCTCATATTACGAGAATATCTCATATTCGGGTACTCTCCTCTAACCTTGAAAGCTATTTACGAAAAAAAATTATATATAATAATATGCATCATAATAAAGAATAATTTACTCTCTTGATCTATTAACATTCCAGAAGGTACTAAATTCTAATCATGATGTCTAGACACGTTCAGAATATAACGTTTTGAACATGAAAAATTTTTAATGCATGATTAGAATAAACTTTGAAGTGGTTTACACAAAATTCTTACACAAAAACTTAGCATGAGCATGAACCACTATAGCTGTAGAATGTTCTCAATGTTGGTGAGATAGGTTTCATGGTCTCTACTAGTAAGAGATCTTCCTCTTTGTTTCTAAGTTCAGGAAGATTCTATACATTGTTATATGAAATCTGTAGCCCATTCTTAACTTTCAAATTAAGATGCCTACGGAAATAATAATCACAGAAACATAATTCTCTGGTGATATCAAAAAGAACGTGCATGAAATTTATGTTTCATCTCATCCTTGGAGTTTCGAGTGGAATTAAAAAACATACATTGTTGTAATCAAATCCTCAATCCATTCTTAAATTTCAAATTAAGATGCCAGCGGAAATGATAATCACTGAAAAAAAAATAATTCTCGGATGGTGCCAAGAGAACGATGAAAACATTCAAGAAAAGACTTAGAATGTTCTATAAAATTCATTTATGAAATAGCACTGTGCTGCAAAATCATCTCGATGACGGTAAGGCAGGAATCTTGCATTAGAAACACCCTGATGGAGTACAGATATTCATGATGGCGTCATACATATCCAAACTCCATCTTGTAAAAGTGGCTTAGAACCCGTCTTGTAAAAGTGGCTCAGAACCCGTCTTGTAAAAGTGGCTCAGAACCCGTCTTGTAAAAGTGGCTCAGAAACGGTGGCTTAGAACCCGTCTTGTAAAAGTGGTCCAGAACCCGCCTAGCTTATCTACTTAAATATGGCGATCTCTTACAAACATGTTTATTTTAAATTGATCCAAAATTATCCAAACAAAATTGAAGTTAGATTTGATAATTCTAATATCATTATTCTTCTAATGTTATAGATATTCAATAAATTAAAACATGTTTTAAAAAATACAATATAAATATACTGCTGAAAGTGGTCACAAAAGTCAAAACGACTACTTCCAGACAATATAGTATAATTTATTGTGTCAAGTCCATTACGAAATTAAAACGTATGACGTTTCGAAACATATACCAGTTTCCTCATCAGATTAAAATTGATCATATATTTTATTTATATTTCAGATCAATCTGAAATAAAAATAAAAATAAACAATAATAGTAATGTATAAAATAGTTTAACAAGACAATAGAAGCTCTAAAAAATTAAATGTTGCTCACCAATAAAGTCAAGTTAAAAAGATTCAAACTAAGTTAAAAAACAATGATAAGTAGGGATAATCCAGATAAAATCGGATAAAAACCATGCAGGGCAAATAGTGGGCACTGAAAACCTTTCACATATAACCGGAAAAAACAAGATAAAAAAAATTGTATACACCGACCAAGTTCCGCATAGAATCAGACTCGAAACCAGACACAAATACCGTATAAGTATCCGGATAGGATCCGATGAAAACCGTATAGGATTTTACTGGACACCGAAAATATTTCTCATATAACCGGATAAAAAACCAGATAGAAAAAATAGTATACACCGACCAGTTCCGTATATAACCGTATTAAAAGTCGGACACAAAAACCGTATGAGTATCAGGATAGAATCCGATGGAAACCGTATAGGGCTCTACTGGGCACCGGAAATATTTCCTATACAACCGGATAAGAAACCAGATAGAAAAAATTGTATACACCGACCAAGTTCCCCATAGAACCAGATTCAAAACCAGACACGAATACTGTATAAAAATCCAGATGTATGCGAAGAAATTCCGAATCCTATCCGTCTCTATCGGATCCTATGTGTCACTTTAAGCAGGGTGTTCTTTTATTCAGCGGAAGCGCTGCAATCGTCACAGTGTCAACGAAAATTCAAAAATTGAATTCTTGAAGAAATGTCAAAATAGTCTAGGTAATTTAAATCCCATCAATCTAAGCCTCGAAAGTCTATTTTCCAAAATATAACTTTAGAACTTTTGAACAGAGATAAAAAGAGAGAACTGAATGTGCGTAAGTACCGATCAAAAAATGCAAAACCTGAATTCGGCAAATTTTTGAAATAATTTTTCTTCCTTTTAAAAATAATACGTTTGATATTACCGACTCTTGACGTTTTACTATCAGCACTCCTATTTTTTTTATTTACGTAAGCTTTTCCAGCTCCCTATACCCCCTTTTTTTTGCTTGGCATTCTGATAAATTAAATTTTTGTTAACCCCTGTTCAAAAGTTCTACCTTAGATTTAGAAAGGTACATTTTCGAAGTTGATGTTGATACCTCGAATATTTTGATATTTCTTTCCAAATTTCATTTTTTAATGTTTGTTGACAGTTCAGCAAGCGCAGCGCCTTCGCGGAATCGAAAATCAGTTTTTAAAAAATTACTCTATAGAACTCCATGGGCACAAAACTTGTGTTGATCCAACGTTTTTCGCTGAATTTCATATTTTTTCAGCGTGGCTTATTTATCATATCATTTTCAGAAGAAAAACTCTATAGAAAAAAATGTCGATACTCGATGTCGGATTCAAGTTTATTAAATCATGGATACTCAGGACCTTAATTCATCCTGAAATAATAATCATGGATATCGAATAATCGAATTTTCTTCAGGGAGAATGAAGATAAGCGACGAATCGTAACATATATTATACTTTATATTTACATGACATTTCTCAATCCCATCTTCTGATCGTTATTTGGATATGTTCTAATAATTTTCTAACATCACCCTATCTTAAAATTTATATAAATATCGCCACTATTTATATTGGAATACCGGAATGTGTGAGTTTAAGTTTTAGTTAGGTAATATTGATTCATTTTGTTAATAGATTTTATGATCATTCGCATATGAAATCTTATCTCGCAAAATACACTTGTTCACGTTATAAAAATTCTTCATTCACAATACACCATTCCTATCAATTTATCTAGATGAAGCAAGTCTATATAGAATATACAATCAAAAGTGACTGTTACTGCTTTATGGTATAATAAAAATGATAATTATTATTATAATGAAATTAAAAAAGAAAAACACGCTCTGCTACCAGCGTAGTTATGTGGCGACCCCATCGCCCGAGAGCTCCGGCTCTTACAGTCAGCCACGTTGCTTCGGGCTAACTCCCCAATGCAACGAATTATGCGGTTACACCACCAGTAGCGCGCAGTGCCACCCACAATAGGCCTCTCTCGTATGGATGACCAGGAAATGGCCCCGGACAAACGCGAGAACATCGATTTAAATGATTGGACCAACTCAGGAGGGACATCCTTTCCTGTTGGCATGAAGCTCACCGTCGTGAAGAGGATTCACGTAGAGGTTACATGACCGTTGGGTCAATATGCACCCGGAATATGCTCATAAAACGTCTCAGTATTTAAGAGATCAGGTATCCTTTTTGCGAAAAAAACGGATATGAAGCTCTTTATCAACAAGAAGAAGAGCAACATCCTCCAGCGAACATACCACCCGTTCCAGCAAAACAACCTTTTCATATAGCCAATAATGCCAACATGAGATGTAGGAGATCTATCCACCAAAAAGTCTTTCTCAGGATGGAAAAATTAGATAAAGCTAATACTGCTCTCCTCGATTTGCTCCGTGAAGATGTTAATCTCTGGAATCTGAACTGTGTAGTTTACGAGAAGGCGGTCTCCCTGCTTAGCGACAATAGAAGTAACGATACTTCAGTACGTCTGAATAAGACTCGCGAGCGTATTGGACAGCTTCAGCTTAAAATTGAAATGGCGAGACGGCATGCATAATATATTCAGTGCGTGATTAGCTACATAACATCAAATAAAAAATTCACTCCAAAAGTTAGGACACTTGCTCGAAACTTAAGGAAAGAAAATCACACGCTGAACAAGTGTAAACTGTTGACCATCAAGCAGGACTGGACGCAAAAAACAAGATCGCTTTCAACAGCGAAACAGCGCCTTGAACGGCGAGTAAAGTGGATTCAGGAAAATTCCACCTTTTATACTCATCCTTCCCGTATGTTCAATAAAACATCACGTGCCGTTAAAAATCCGCCTAGTCGAGAAGAGATTCAAGTCTTCTGGGAGCAAGTATATGAAGATACTTATCAGCTCAATGAAGACGCTTCAGATATATCACTCTTTCGTAACTTTTGCCAAAAGCAAAGGTTACAAGATCCAGAGGGAGAGTGTCCACTAATTACTTCTGAAGAAGTGAAGAAAGTTATCGCTAGAACTAAGAACTTTTCAGCGCCAGGGCCAGATAAAATCAACAACCTACGCACCAACATCTAGCTCGTATATTTACTACTTTCTTAAACGGAGAAAAACCCATCCTGCAGTTGCTAGTGGAAAGACGCACGGTATTGATCCCTAAGACCAGAGATTTGTCAAGCCCAAAGAACTACAAGCCCATAGCTTGTTTAAACACCAGCTACAATCTATTCATTGGCATCCTCAAAGAGAGGATATTAACATCTATCGAGCCGGTATGAAGTGCAATAGTTGAACAACGTGGATGCAAGATCAGGCTGGCAGGTTGCAGGGAGAACCTGTTAATAGACAGGTGTATTACCCAGGACTCGATCAGGTATCGACGCAATCTGTCCATGGCTTGGATTGACTACCGTAAGTCATTCGATAACACGAACCATGAGCTACTTATTAAGCTCCTTGAGTGCCTGGAGGTGCATCCAAAAATAGTGAGATGCATAAAAGAGATTATTCACTTGTGGCGGACAAGATTTGTCATAACATCTGACAAAAGACAATTGACTACAAGCTATATCACATTTAAGACGGGGGTCTTCCAAGGAAAATCTCTAAGTCTGATACTTTTCTGAATCTCCCTCTTGCCTCTATCTATAGAGCTCCGAGGCAAAAGCTCTGGATACCTATGTAGCCCACCGAACAGAAGAGAATATAAGGTCAACCACCTTCTATACATGGACGACCTTAAACTCTTTGCTTCCTCGAAAGAGGACCTTAACATCCTTTTGGAGGCGGTACATAGGTACTCTGAAGCGATTGGCATGAGCTTCGGACTGGTAAAGTGTGCCTGCGTCCACCTACACCAAGGAACACTCGAAACTATATCATCGCGTGACGATCAGGATGTTTAACTCATAGGCGGAAATACCATTCAACATCTTGGTAATGGAGAAACGGATACATATCTTGGAATACCGCAAGCGGAAACCCAAAATGTGCGTGTGTTAAAAACGGCCCTTGAAAAAAGTTATCGCCAAATTCTCAGAAAAATGTGGGCTTCCGAATTATGTGGGAAGAATAAGATCCAGGCGACCAATATGCTGGCCATTCCTATACTTCTCTACACGTTTGGTGCAGTAAAATGGAACGTCGATGAGTTGAAGCAACTTGACCAAAGCACACGCAACATAATGACAATCCATCGAAGTCATCATCCTAGATCTTCCGTACCTCGAATATACCTCCCTCGAGATAAAGGGGGTAGAGGCTTGCTAAGCTCAGTTCTAAATAGCACAGATTCTCTTATGCGACTCGTACATCAACATGAAGTCGTTAATGCTGCGGCGTTTCCATACCGTGCCGCAGATAGGGCCGCAGAGGAGCTTGGCCTCCCATTTTATTCCAGCGACACTACACATGGCCTAACATCACTAACACCTTTGTTGCTCAAAAGTCGTGTACAGGAAGCAGAACATACTCTTCTACTAAGAGAACATGCCGACAAGCCCCTTCATGGTAAATTCTACGGCATCATACGTAGAGAAGAGCTCTCGATGAGTCTGTCGAACATGTTTCTCAAGTCTGCTGGATTGAGATCGGAGACTGAGGGATTTCTCTTCGCCTGCCAAGATGGCTTTATAGACACCTTAGTTTACCCCGAGCGCATAATGAATGTGCCTGCAGGCGATACCAACTGCCGAGCGTGCAAGCAAGAGCCAGAAACACTTGGACATGTTCTCAGTGGATGCTCAAATATGCACGCTACGGGTACATAGAGAGACGCAATGCGGCTCTAAAAGTGTTATATTACTATCTTAGGCACTTCTAGGGTGTTGATTTATTGCCCGTCTTGTCATACGCCTAGGGGGAACTCGACTCCGTTGTCGAGAATGATCAGTGAAAGATCTACTAGAATTTCTCATTCTCCACCACTCAACGTATCAGTGCTACGAAGCCTGCCATTGTACTCCAAGATCTGAAGACTAAGATCATTTACGTGATTGCATTTTCGGCACCAGCACTTCTCAAGCACTTCTTTTCGAGCTGAGCAGGCTGTACCAAGGCTACAAAGTCTATCTTGTAGTTCTCATAATCCGCTGTCTCAAAGGTATGAAAGCTTCATTTCTTAGCCAACTCAACAAGATTCCGGCTTGCCAGCGTCAGGCTCATTCCATCGCGAACCGGATGCAAAAGGCTGTACTTCTGGGATTACTTCATCTACTTCATTACTTCATCATTACTTCATCTGGTCCGTAAACACTATTTCTCTCAACATTCTACAAAGATTGGCAGCACTAAAAAAGTATCCAGAGGTGAAACCTTCATCTCCAACTGTACCGTCTGCCGCGTAAGGCCATCCACGGATAGAGACCTGACTCCAAAGAACAGTGTTGCACGATGTTATCTTGCGTAAATTTCCCGCTCTTGCTTACCTTCTAGGACAGAATGAGCAGAAGTGAATGACGTACACGTTCCAGTTGCGCCGGGATTGGTTACTTTAAATAATCATGATCGTAGCTTCCGGAGCCTGCAACTTCTTTTAATAATTTATGTATAATATAATGCGATATCTACAGTTTGAAATATTATAATATGCAAGTATGAAATATATCACAGATTTCTGCACGTGATGATTGAGAACATGTTGGCAGAAAAGAAAAAAGAAGTTCTTTCTCCTCAGGGTTATCTTTTCCTGCTTGCTCTATAAATGAGTAACATTCAATCGCATCATAGCAGTGAGTCGATCCTGCAATTGCGGTTGATATCATCTATAGAGTGGAAAAAAGTAAGGCGATCAATACCTTTATTTCACATATTAAAATTATCAATTAAATATTCAGACATAGGGTAATCAGTACAATGATTGGCCACCCCCTAATGACTGTCCACCTCAATTAGATATGCTTATTGACTGTGTGCAATTTCCAAATGGAAATTTAGAAATGACTGACAGCGCGCGAGGCGGCGACTGCTGAACTGTTATATATTTTGCATTTGAGGAGATAGGCTACGCATAAAATAGTTGAATAATTGATATTGTATTTTGAAACTGGACTTGTATAATTTATAGCAGACTAAATAATTGAAAAGTAGGTTTCAGAACTAATACTTGCATTTGTAGGAACCTAAAAAATTCGTTTTCTTTCATTATTTAACCTCCTTATTTGTCTTATTACTTATTTGCCTATGCAATAACTTTTTTCTGGTTAAAGAATTTTTCAAGTAATATTTTCTTTGGCACTCATCATATAAACAATAATAACAAGCAAACATTCAGGTTATTTTGTTTTAGTGACACTTAGTTTGCTTCACGAAATTCGTAGCGAGTAAATATTACAGGAGGCTAGTGCTATTTCGGGGTCAAATGAGATTTCAAGAGTTTTCTCTTGGAATCTCATTGTAATGATTATTTATATTTTTCACATAAATCTTTTACTGCATTGTGTTCTCTTTACAAATCGGCATATTTAAAAAAAAAATTTCTTCAAATTTTTCCATAAAACGTAATGCTTGTGTATATACCGTTAGTTGCCTCCTATATGGGACGAGTAAATTCGACTACTCATTACGGTGTGTAATTAATTTTCCTTGCCCAAGAAGAAGGCGAGTTGGGACCTGGCCGCCGTGAGAAGGCCTAAGAACTCCCACAGGTAGTGAAGACCCGGAGGCCACAGCGAGGACGACCCTGAAAGGTAAGTGTTGGTGGTTAGTACGATGGGAATATCAGCGTGAATCCGACCAAGCAAAATCGATGTGGTATAACCTGGAGAATTCGTCCCAAGATTTAGAGATTGCTGCTTCAAAAATGATGCTTTAATCGTCATCTGTTCAGACGAAGTTTCCCAAGCTTGGCTCACTGAAGCTGCTGGCAAATTACAACCTTTGGCGAGAGCCAAGATCAAAGTTATCGACAGCAAAGACTTCCCAGTGCCAGTAAAGCTGCTGGCTTGGATTCCTGGTGTATCCGTTGAACCAACGGCAGTACTTAAGAGGATACCAATCCAAAATCCCACCATGAAAATGGGAGGATGGAAGGTAATCGATGTCAAGGCGGGTAGTGAATCTAACCAACTTGTAATAACTGCAAAGCCCGGTGTAGTTGAGAGTCTCAAGAAGATCGACTCTCAACAATAGCAAATCTACCACAATTACACCCGAAGACAGAGCTCCGGATCTGTTTTCGGAAGAGTTGGAGGAGAAAACTGGAAGATAAATTGACACTATACGTCCCCCTTCCAGTCTGAATTTCATCCAGATGAATCTTCACCGCGCTAAAGAAGCGTCTGCTTTTTTAAGCAGATGTTGGACAGTGGACCCTACGGCTTTCGCCTTAATACAAGAACCTTGGACTTACAAGACGAAAGTTAGAGGATTAAGTAACAAAAGTGGATCAGTCATTAATAATGGTTCCGTAGAAACACCTAGGGCAGCACTTTATAGCAGACGCAGTGTTGAAATAATTGGTTTACAGAGGGTCCAGAGACAGTGTGGCAATCTAGCCGGATGCCGCCATTTTAAGGCCGGATGCCGCCATTTCAAGCACTGGTTATCTATAGTGTAGTATATATACTATATATCTATAGTATATGTATAAGAAAACTGAGCCAATCAGCGAGAGGTACACTAGGTTGCCACACTGTCTCTGGACCCTCTGTAAATTGGTTAACTAAGGTTCTATTCTAGAGACCATTGGTCTCGAAGGACCCACCATTATCTCAGGAATGGAGAAATCTGGTGGACTACTGCTGCGTTAAAGGATGGCTATTGATCATCGGTTGTGATGCTAATGCACATCATTCGATTTGGGGTATTATGGACACCAACCACAGGAGTGAGTCCATATTATGTTACCTCTAACTACTGATTTAACTTTATTGAATCGAGGTAATACACCTAACTTCGTGACATCTAGATGTCGCGAGGTAATTGATTTGACCTTATGTTCGATAAGTATTAGCGAAGTGTTTAAAGGATGGCATGTATCGTAGGATACGTCCCTATCGGATCATAGACAGATATGATTCTGCTTGACAGCCGATAGACCTGAGGTTCAACGGTATAAGGACTCTAAAGCAACTGACTATGATACTTACAGGGAATATCTCATCAGTTTTCTGGACGCTGTACCGGACAGAATCAAGCCTATCGAATGATTAGAATTTGCTGTCGACATCCTACAAGAAGGTATGAAATAAGCGCTTGTGCAGATTTATCCTCTTCATATTAAGAAAAATTGGCACTTGTACAGGGCAACCTTAACAAGCTATAATAATGAGATGCAGAATGCCGTGATGGACTCATAGAGGGGTTATTGTCAGGGAATCGAGAATATACCTCACACTGCTAGACTCCAGAGAACCTTAAAGGGTACCTCATCATGTCAACTAAAGGCATTTATATTGCCTTCGGGTGAAATGGCTGAGACGAATAATGAAAACCTAGAATACCTATAATGAGGGTACATTTCCCAGGCTCCTAGTTGGATCACATGAATGTGGTGGCGGCCCATGAGTCATACCCGTCAAGAGAACCGTCATATTGTCACTCATTCAAAAATTATATGGGTAGTTAAACAATTCGACCCATTTAAAGCTGCGGGAGATTATAAAATATTCCCTTTTTTAATTCATGAAGGATTTCAGTCCAATGTGCGTCCATTGTGCGGCATCTTTGGAGCATGTTTAGCAAAGGAATACACGCCGGTAGCATGAAGAAAGGTTAAGGCAATCTTCATTCTGAAGCCGGGTGAGGATACCTACTAAGAGGCCAAATCTTTTAGACCGATCAACTTGACCTTGTTAATGCTGAAAAAACTAGAAAAATTAGTAGACCTTTACATGAAAGAAGAAATCCTAACGGAAAAACCTCTCCGTAGGCATAAATTTGCCTTTCCAAAAGGCAGATCTACCCAGTGGGCAAAACATTTGACCACGTCTTTACGAAATCGTTACGAGATTTTTACCACGACTTTAAGTCATCCTATGTGCATGTCGTTAAGATGTCTTTACCATGTCGAAAAGTCATCGACAGATCGTACGACGTCTTTACGATATCGTAAAGACATGGACATGGGATGTCGTAAAGTTGTTGTAAAGATTTCGTAACGATGCCGTAAAGACGTCGCCAAATTTTGTGTCCACTGGGATTGTATTCATATCCGGCTCAACACGTAAGCTGTTTTCAACTTGAATGTTTTTATGTGTTGTTTTTAATGTGGTTAAAAGTCTGTTAAAAGCTCACATTGTTCTCTATTCAAGCCTCATACCAGGTTGAACAAAAATACCAAAGATGCACTAGCTAAGGCTGCAGCTTCACAGTCTCTGATTGACCCGGAACCCTACTGCGGTGCATTCCCAGAATTTCATTTCTAGTACATATCGGCTGTGCGCGATCAAAACGCAGTAAGCGACAAATCAAAAAAGTGCACTTTCTGTGTTTTAACTTCACATTACAGTTTCAAAATTCTCTCAATTGACTTTCAATCTTAAAATATTTGTATAAGAAACATTAATATACTAAACGTTACTATGGACAAGTATCATTGATCTTAAATGAAACCTGAAAAAGTGCTTAACTCAATTTTGAAGAAAATGGCGCTTACCCGAATCAGCCAAAAATTATTTTTTTCTTTAAACAAAATCTGGAACGGGGAATACCCTCCGCAGCTAAAGGTTGCCAACTTGCACTAAACAGCAGCCTAAAATTATTTGGATAACCTCCCTGAATAGCATACAACGGTTTTGCGCGAGATTTAAATGTGAAAGACCAGGATAAGTCGTTTTTCATAAACCACTGCTCGCCGTACCATATATGACCCCGTCGGCGGATTCGGGTTTGTGTTTTGACCGCGCACAGCCGATATACTGAGAGCGCTAATAAACTCTTGCTCTCAGAAATGAATACCTGGGGTATTATTTTCTCGACCCAGAAGATTTTGATGACATCGCCTGCAGATCAGTGTATGCCTTTGTCCAGGCATCACGTCGAAATAATGAGTGAAATTCCCGAAAAAATCCTACTTCCAATATTTTTAATGAGAAAGTTCGCGTAGACGGATAATTCCCATTGGATTTTAGAGCAAAATGTCCAACAGAAGAAGAAAGAAAACAAAATTATCAAAAAAAATTGTTTGAAAAATAATCCGCTATCTTCCATAGGTCTCGAATTATGATATATTGAAAAATCCCCACTTTTTTGGATTTTCAGCGAAAAATCACTAAGTTTCAAAAAACACCGTGTACCTTTGCACCTAATTACTGCACGGAAAAGTGTTCCACAGGTGAGTAAAAGTAGACTCAATTTGCTGTGATTATAAAAAAAGAACAATGTCCTACTCATAATACAAAAAAAGAACAATGTCCTACCCATTATAAAAAAAGAACAATGTCCTACCCATAATAGGGCATAAGTTATGACTCCTCAAAGTTGGCCATATTTGCCTGTTTTTACGGACAAGAAAGTGGAGTTTAGTTTTTTCAAAATAAATCGTGTCGGATTCAGTTTGCGTTGATGATACCAGAGGATGAAATAGAGTGTACAAAAATCGGCATACATCTGAAAAAAAGTCCTTCAGCCCTATTATTTTGACAATTGCTAGGTTTCAAAGATTCCATTTTTTTTGTTGCATTTTTGACTAAAAACGGCTAAATGGTGTTTTTGGAAAATACCTCGTTTCCTGTGGATCCCACGACAAAGTTCTCACAGAATAAACGAAAGTGGAGTCAATTTAGCATAAGTTCCAAAAAAAAGTGTCCTAGCTCGCAAGTTTGAGCGCGCCTAGGGCGCGCGACTGTTGGATCTCGCGCTTCGCGCTCGATCATATATTTATCTCGCGCTTCGCGCTCGATTATGTACTCACCTCGCGCTACGCGCTCGGGCGTATTTACATCGCGCTTTACGCTCGGCTCCTCTAGATTTTTGAACTTCGTGTTCGACTTCGATGAAAAGAAAAAGTTTGTTTGCAAATATTATAAAATTATCAAAACCTCTATATATTAAGTGATTGTTAAATTTGTTTTTATTTTAGACTGAAAAGGAACTTTATTTACTCAAGGTTCTATCGACCTTAAGGAACACATTCTCATCCAGACACTCGCGCTTCGCGCTCGATATTTGATTTGAAAATCATTTGAACCGTATGATAGAAACAAAAAAGTTTGAGCGCACTTACGGCGTGCGATTTGGTGAATACACTGAGCGCGCACTTTGTGCTTCGTGTTATATGTTCTTCATATACAAATTACTAAATTTGTATTTGATTTTAAATGAAAAGTAATGATATAATTCAGGCGACAAATTTTATTAGTTAACATTTTATTTTAGCTTGTGCCGTTTATCAAAAAAGTTAATTTTTTCATTTTGAATATATTCTTACCACAAAAATTGATTACGGGTTTGTAAGTCTTTTTTGAATGCACAATTTTTGTTCATTTATATGTTTTCGTACCTTGCATTGTTTTTTCAAAAATTTGATTTTTTTTACTGTCAATGTTATTTTCACGAATAAAACGAAAACCACGCATCCTATCGAAACATGAGTCACAATAAATTTGTACCTCTTCCTTGGATGAACAAATTTTGTTTCGGTCATTTTTTTCGTAGCTGGTAATATTCGTCTGAAAATTTGATTTTTCTATTTTCAATGCTGTTTTTTACGAATAAAACAAAAACTACGTGTCATATCAAAAAGTGAATAATAAGAAATTTGTAGATCTTTTTTAGGTGCACAATTTTGGTCAGATGATCTTTTCTGGTATCTTGCATAGTTTGACAGCAAAATGGCTTTTTTGATTTTTCATTAATTTTTTGTGCGATCAAAATTTGAATTTTTTATTTTTCAAAAAATTCAAAAAGTTGTTATGAAAATATTATAGGGTGTTCAGGAATCAACGTTTTTCTCCTCTTGACTTTTTTTCATATCGTGCGTTTTTCGGCTTAAAATGTTCATTTTCGTTTGTTTTTTGGAATTTTGAAAATGCTATAACTCCAGTAATTTTTTTTTTATCACAAAAAGTCATGAGAATATTTTGTTCGTCATTTTGCGTACTACTAACAACCGTACATAGAATTTTCAAATCTTCAAAAAAAGTGGTCTCAAAAATGTTCAAAATGTGCTCACTTTTTGGATTTTCATCCAAAATAGCTGGTTAACGAACTCGTTCTCTATTTTTCGGCCATAAAAAAGTGTGCCAAAGCTCAATCAAATCTGATCATTTTTTCGAAAGTTATCGTGGCTACAGACAGACAGACAGACAGACTACAGACAGACAGACACCTTCGTAAAAATCGTTTTTTCTGACTCAGGAGGTCTCAAAACGTGGAGATTTGATGAAAACCGACTATGTCAAATTTTACATAAAACCAATACCTTCTCATTAGAATGAGAATGTAAAAAAAACTTGGAAAGGGCACTCTTCATGCATAGAGGCACCTGAGCGTACCGTCAAGTAGATCTACGGTCATATTTCAAAATTTTCATCCCAAATATGTGTATATAATTCATTTATCATGTATAATACGTCCTTTGCCATTTATAAATAAATAATTGTTCATAACAAAAGCTTGCTATCGCCACTTATGATTACTTTTTAGCCATTTTTTAGTATTTTTGTGACAAAAAAGTGATTGTAATTGATTGATAATGTGTAATATGTTTTTTATCCATAAACAAATATTTCTATTACTAATTGTTTATAACAAAATCATGTCATAGCCACTAATGAGTACTTTTTGAATACTTTTGTGGCAAACAAGTAATAATAATTGATTAAAAATGTAATATACACATTTTTATCAATAAAAAATAGTTTTTTAATCATCTTTTGTAACAATGTCTTCTAATGAATATTTTTTCTGCATTTAATTCCATACTTACCTACAAGACACTTGTAATTCGCAGTGATTCCTGTCAATTGTACATAATATTCTGTGACCATTTTTTCGCATTGAAAATGAGGAAGTAATTGATTAGTTGAAAGTAATTACATATCAAATGTAATTCATGATTTGGAAAAATCAATAACTGAAGAAATAATTAAATAAATCGGTTGTGTCTAAAAGTTCTTTAAATAATTTCATAAATAGTTCAATACGCTAAAATTAAGTAATTAAAAAATAAAGAGTTAATCAATTTATGGATTAAAAAATTATTTATTATTGAATTTGTTAATTGGATGAATTACGGACCTTATGCATGAATTTAAAATTGTTTTCCATTTTTTTATTAAATAAACACGCATTCGCACAAGACTCCAGAGATCAGGTATTTATTCAAGATAAGCATTATAGATGTCCAAGCTTGGTAACATTTTTTGGAGTGACTGTATTTTTATAGCCTGTGAAGACGGTGAAGTTAACATGGAATTACATGCAGAGGAAGTATTTAATAGAAGATATTGTTACAAACAATTATAAAAAACGATTCATTTATTGATAAAAAATATATATCACATTTGTAATCGATTAAACTTACTTTTTTGCTACAAAAGTACTAAAAAGTGTTTATGAAAAGATTTTGTTATGAACAATTATTCAAGAACTATATGTTTATTGATGAAAAAAAAATATATCACATTTTTAATAAATTATAATTACTTTTTTGCGACAAAAGTATTCAAAAATTACTCAAAGTGGCTATGACAAGATTTTGTTATGAACAATTATTACTTAAAATATTTGTTTATGAAAATAAAATATATTACACATTTTTAATCAATTATAATCACTTTTATCCACAAAAATACTAAACAATGGCCAAAAAGTAATCATAAGTGGTGATAGCAAGCTTTTGTTATAAACAATTATTCATTAATTAATGACAAAAGACGTATTATACGTGAAAAATGAATTATATACACTTATTTGGGATCCTCTGGTATCATCAACGCAAACATGCAAAAATGGCCAACTTTGAGGAGATTGTTCTTTTTTTGCGATCACAGCAAATTGAGTCTACTTTTCTCACCTGCAGAACATTTTTCCGTACAGTAATAAGGTGCAAAGGTACACAGTGTTTTTTGAAACTTAGTGATTTTGCGCTGAAAATCCAAAAAAGTGGGGATTTTTCAATATATCATAACTCGAAACCTATGAAAGATAGCGGATTATTTTTTCAATAAAATTTTCTCATAATTTTGTCCTCTTTCTTTTTCCTGTAGGACATTTTGCTCTAAAATGCAATGGAAATGATCCGTCCACGCAAAAGTAACTTTTGGAACTGTTTAAAACAAAAAAAAAACCGGTTTGACAATTGATCTGTTCTAGCATTTCCGATATGTCAAAAGGGATCCCTTAACGAAACTTTCTCATGAAAAACATTGGAAGAAGGATTTGTTCGGGAACCAAACTACCAGATGCCTGGACTATAAACACTGACCATATGGGAGATAGTTAAATTTTTGGGGTATAGTACAATAGGTTTTACTGCAGTGCTATAGGCAGTTGTTGCCCTGCCCCCTCCCCAAATATTATTAACCGCGTTAGTTCATAGTTCGCCACCGCAGCGCTACCGTCCAAGCGCACATACTCCCCAGATAGCACAACAAAATCCGTGAAGATTTCCTGAAACAGGCAATGTAAGGTTGGGAATATTGCATTGAAAGGTTAGGGCAAGGTTCGGTCAATCAAGAAAATGTTCGCTTGTGAGGGAATGTTGCACGGCAAGTTTCAGGACAGTTTGTAAGATTTATTTAACTTAATTCGATGCGCAGTAGTTTTCTATAGGACCTACGGCTGTGCAGTAGTTTTTTTTTACCCTCCTAATATACCACCAGACACATGTATCATATCCGTGCAACATTCCCTCACGAACGGACATTTTCTTGATTGACCGAACCTTGCCCTAATCTTTCGATACAATATTCCCAACCTTAAAATGCAAGTTTCAGGAAAAGGAAATCTTCACAGAATTTGTTGTGCTATCTGTGTCAATATGAAAAAGTACAGCATTTAGTGCTCTCGGACCGCACACTTGTGCGCGCGCCATCATGTATATACGCGCGCAGAATGTAAACAGGGGAAACTCGCCCCACGGTTGACAGGAAAAAATTCACCAGCATTTAACTACTTCAGCTTCCAAAAATAAAGAGAGATTTACTTTTTTTTAATAAAGCTTACATATTCAATTAAATATTCTCAATGAACAAAATATGACTAAATCAGTTAATTAGCTCTATTAATAATTTTTATTAGACCCGGTCACGAAGAAAATCGTATCGTCAGGTTGAAAAGTAATGTATAAGATCAAAAAAACGATATCATTTTCTGCTATATATTTATATAATATTATAATATAATTTTCGTTACAATATTCGTAGAAAATTTAGCAATTTTTTTTTTGTTTAAGCAAAAACTGATCATAATTGAGAATTGCACGACATCAGAACATATATTACAATTTGTTCTAAACTTATATTTAATTTATCACAATTTTATTTTTCCAGCTATTAAATGATCCCCGTTACACAACGAAAATCATATCCTCACGTTGAACATTAATGTACAAGAACAAACAATGATATTATTTTCTGCTACATATTTATACAATATAATAATATAATGTTCGCCATAATATTCGTAGAAAATAAAGCAATTTTTTTTGTTACATGAAAAATTATCACAATTAAAAATTGCACGACATCAGAACGTACATTATAATTTGTTCTAAACTTATATTTAATTTTTCACAATTTTCTTCTTCCAATTAATAAGTCATCCCCCTTACACGAAGAAAATCTTATTCTCAGAATTTAATGGAGTTTCATAAGCATATATATATATATATATATATATATATATATTATATTAGGGTGGTCCAACAAAACTTTTTTTTTTTGAAAAATTTTTTTTTCAGTACTCCAAGGCTTTATTCAATTTGTAACATGAATTCGTCGCAGACTGTAACCACCTATCTCACGGTCGGGAGACGTGGTTACGGCTGAAATTTTACCGCGATTTCGCTGGAAGCGGGTGCAATTTTTCAGATTAGCACCCGCTCCCGGCGAAATCCTGCGGTTGTCCTTATGACAAAATATACTGATTCGCTTTCACATCCTACACTCGGCATAGCTATCTTTGATGGAAGCCTTTTGCATGTATGTTGGCTTTGTCCATTTTTGTTCAGGCCGTGAAGCTTTTTTTTGGTAGTGTAAAAGCGTCGCTGTTGCTCCACGTTTTTGTCATTGGACATGACAGGTGTCTTGGGTAAATGTGGTATTGAAGTAAGTTCAGTAGTTTTTGGCATCAAGGTTTTTGAAAGCTGGTAAAGACTATCAGCCTTTTTGCAGATCTCAGAGGGTGGTGGATATTCCGAAATGTTGGGTTTTGCCCAATATGTCAAATTAGGCACATTACTCTTATCAGATCACTTGATTGCATTACAAAAATGCGTCCGTGACTGATGATATGTACCGGGACAGCCTCGTGCAAACTATTAAAAAAAAGAAGCCAACTATAACCAAAAATGCCTTCAACATATTTGGCTGTAATCATCTTAAGCCTTAAGACAATTATATAAAATAATAATAATATTAGGATGTAATATATTTCGTAATAATTAAAATGTTATGATTAAATAATAACTTATAATAGTGCAATCAGTTCTTCAAAATCGCGGCAATACTATACTTACACTGAACAAGTAAACTGCTTTTGTTTATCACTATGCACTAATACAATATGTCTTCGCAAATTTAAACTTCGTGTGAATTGTTGTTCACAAAATATATAACTAAGTTCACTTTTTTCATTCTCCTTTTTTCACTTGAAACGTCCATATTTGATAACGATAATAGTTTGATAAGACACCAAATTTTAACATTCAACAACTAACCACTGACCACTAACCACTGACCACTGCGTGACTGCGGCTTCATCAGTGGATATACCTATGACTGAATTCCTGGCCTGTTGTAATTGATTGTAAATCACGTCTTTCTCGGAGGACAATATTATTATTTCATTTGCGCGCTGTATACTCTGAATCTTTAAATTACCACAGGACATGCATTAATTTATATCAAAAAGACATTTGAATAAATAAAAGAAAGATATAAATCTGTAGTTTGCAGATAATTACCAGAGGTAATCATTTTCTCTATTTTCAAATTCTGCGCGCGTATATACATGTTTGCGCGCGCACAACTGGGCGGTCCGAGAGCACGGAATGTCGTGTCGACGATCCGCTCGTGTGCAGTATGTTCTGTAACGTGTTGCGACACACGTTTGATTTTTATTGCGAAAGCAGCGCTCGCAGGTATACTAAATTACTACTTTACCGACCAGCGCGATTAATTTGAATTAATAGGAATCTGAAATACACGCGTTTATCCATATATTTAGATTATTATAAGCGAATGTTTAGGAACGTAGAAAGAAAATATAAATTCTTGAGAAATTCACTAAGTCTCTTTCTCACGGTGCGTCTTTGAAAATTCCAGAAACAGAGATTTATAGTTTACCGAAGCAAACCGTAGAAAATTAAAATATCCGGGCAAGTCACGTACAGCGTATAAATAAACATCTGCAAGTTGTAAACTTGTGAAATTCGAAACAGACCACCCTCAATTTTAAAACCTTTCAACTTTCCCATGTAATAAGAATGACAGGAAATCTATTCAACTCAAAATTTGTCCCTGGTTCCTTTCAGAGTTCGGTCCTTAATTTTTATAGCTTTTCCAAAAATCTCAGTTAACGCTTACGACAACCACTTAAAATACTTCCACACGTGTTTCAGATTAACCCACCGAGGGGCCTTGGCTACGCAGCTTGGACCCTTCCGGCTATGTAGAAAAAACGAGGTCTTGTTTCGAATTTCTCAAGTACCTCGAAAAACTGTTACCGAACGACCTTCCCACTCCAGCGACTCATAGGGCGTGACTTGTGCTCCGTGGGCCTTTTGCGTTAAAATAAGAAAACTGTTTAGGGGATAGATTCGGAAGTGCGATTGGCTAAGCGGGGGTGTATCGCCGCCCTCAACTCGACCTGACCCAGCGATGTCATGGGGTAGCGCAGCGACCGAGAACGCGCAAACGTCAGTCTTTCGTCGATTTTCGTTTAGTTCACTTCACTTCTTTGAAAGGTTAAAAGACAATTTTGTATAATAGAATCTCCCGGTTCGGACGCGTTCGCGATTCAACGAGCGTTCAGTGAAACATTTGTTAGTGCGTGGCTCTTAATTTAAATGAACAATTCAACATAACTTGAATAAATAATATGTCGTTTTTCAACTTTTAATCGTGTTTGTGTTTTGTGTTTTATTACGCTACCTTGTACTAATTTCAGGAGGTCGTTTCAACGGCCGTTTGCAGCAGCGATCCCGAGTAAAAAGAACATTTGATCACCATCGTTGATTTTCGAATATTCGCGCTTGTGTCGGCCATTTTGGTCAAGGTGCCGACGTAACAGTTCAAATCCCAGAGTAAGTCAGTGATGCTAATAGACCGCGACTTTTTCAACTGAGCAAGCGTTGCATTGGAAGGGGAAAGCCACGTTATTGGCCATAATACGCGCGCTTATTTTAAATGTTTCAAATTTACACAAATATGGTGAAGGACTAAAAATAAGGAATAATGGTACTTTTAGTTTTGAGTCGAGAAATTATAATAATTTATGTCAATATGGTTCATATATATTACTGCAATAACTATAAGTTATTGCATTAGGTTATATAATATAATAGTATATACATATATTTTATTTGACCCAGAGTTGATTATAGCGGAACTGATAGCTTCTAATCAACTAAGACCGTGATATATCCTGTTATCGCAGAAAATCACGGTTCAGGAGGAGAAAACCTCGAAAAAAATTTATAATAAAAAATCGAAAAAGAACTTTTTAACTTCAATTTTAATACACATTATACACACCGTTAGTCAAAATAAGATTTTTTTCAAATTTAAAAAATTTGAAATTCAGGGCAGTTCATTTACGATTTGTAGACAAACTTTGATATTTTAATCGGATATTAAGTACATTACATTTTCCATAGTAATAATAATAAAATACGCATTACGGCCAATAGCGTGGCTTTCCCCTTCCAACGCAACGCTTGCGCAGTTGAAAAAGTCGCGGTCTATTAGCATCACTGGTTAGGAATGTCCGTTTGTTGGAAGTTATTATTTTTTTAATAATTACAATAAATTCAGCTAACAAATTTTTGATTTTAATTGAATTTGGCAAATTAAGATACACAATAGTATTCTTACCGAGGTTAGCAATTACTGCGTTTCATATTTCAGTGGCCAATCATACAATCATTGGCTTATGCTAATCGCTATGTCTTCGTGGACAATCATTGTGTTTTTTGACATTATTGTTGTATACCATTAAGCCATTTCCCTTTCAGGGTAGGCGTGACACTACCCGATTCGGGTAGTGTTTCTAGGTGGATAGTTTTTCTTATAGTTATAAATAACTACAAGTTTGGGCTCACCACACATTTGTTAATTTTTTCAAATATAAATTAATTACTACGATCATTGTACCAATTTCCCTATGTACCTATATTTAAAACCTATACATTTTCACAAAATTAAATGGCTCATGCAAAGTAAAATAGTTCGTTTATTTCGTAGCAGGAAAATTATAATTTCTTCAAATGAAAGCGCACTGTGACCTAACTTGCTCTCTTTTATACGAAACTATCACAGAAAATACTGGGAGTAAGAAAGGTTGCAGGTAATTTGCGAAGTGGGGTAACCGCTAACAGGATAACGGCGACTGGGGTAAACTCACCACGGAAAGTTTACGTCAGTTGGGAGTAATCTGCTGACTTTTACCTTGCTTGAACGATTACCTGCAACGCGTTTTTTCCCCAGTTTTTTCCAGCAACTACCCGCGGTTTTTTCTGAGATTATGTATTAAAGATGAAGCCAGTGTTTGAAGAGCGCTCATTAACTTTATAACAGTTTTCAAAATGTACAAGTTGAAAATATGTAAAATACTTGCCTATTACTATTTACGTATTTGTTAGGCATATTTTAATATTGTGGTTCTATATTTGTAAGTTTGTTTGATACATGTTTTGACTTTCCCTTGCAAGAAAACTGACATTGAATGTGTTTCAGTGAAAAAATGCAATTTTAATGTGTTCTTCATAGAAAGAAGATTATTTTGTAACCCTATTAGAAACTGACACATGTAATTTAAGAAAATCATACAAGAGTTTTAAGCTATAACTGGAAATTTGATTTAAAAATACACAAATATTTATTGAACGCCCTCCAAATATCATCGGATTTTTTATTTTATTTTTTGAAACATTTTTTGGCGAAAAAGGACAATTTGAGACAAGGCAAACTTTGAAATTAAGAAAAAAATATTCCGGGCAACCTATATGTATATAAAACAAGCAACCTACATCCAAAATAAAACTAGGGTGGTACCAGTAACTCACTAATATCATGGTCGCAGTCCTTTCCCGATCGTTAGCTTCTTGATCGTATTCAAATTTAATAATAGCAAATATAGTCTCACAAATAGTGTATATAATAAGATATACGTATTCCTGCAAAAGAAAACAGTTATGATCTTTTACTAAAGGATTAATGAATTAATCATGAGTTGAAAGTTGACAACCATTACCAAAAGAAGCAGACGAATTTTGTAAGATTTCCAGAACATGACATCTACGTCATAAGAATACACCAATAAGAAAAAACTTGAAAAACAAGCTCCTATAATGGAGTAAGTTTGTATATATCTGCTAGAAAATCGGCATAAGCTGATAGAGATGCACATAGTTATGCAACAAATCTGAAAACAAAAATTGCACACACATTATATTCAGCATAAGCTTTTCCATTTGTGATAATTAATTCAGGAGAATTATTCAGGTATATTGTACAGTAAAGACAACACAAACACAATTATTAAACTTCTTTAGGCCCTATTTAATTAATTATTAATTATTAATAAGAATAATAATCTTTATCATTTTCCGTTTGCAAATAATTTAGAGAGTTGATGTCGACGTTTCACTAATTACAAATTGGCGCGCGGGATAACATTTTAATGTTATTCAAATGCAGATAGTAATATTGTATATTAGATATAGAAAATTGACTATATAGACTCACCCAAAATTCACTTTACTCATGAAAAAATAATAAATTTGTTATAAATTTGTAACTGCATCGCTTCTTTTTGCGCTAATAATATATCATAGAAACAATATTGAACTGAAGTAATTAATTCCATAATTATGGAATTAATTACTTCAATTTAATTAATTATATTAAATTTTGATGTTAAGGTTATATATATTATAATTAATAATATATGCTTGAAATAAAAACGTTTTGAATTATATGTGTATATACGTCGCGTTTGGTCACTGCAGAATTTCAGGTCCTATCCTTAACACAGGACCCAGGGTCGTTCCTGGACATTCGGCCGCCCGTGTGCAAATATTTTCATGCCGCCCCTTCATCCTTTTTCTACCCTCTAAAATTTAATTTGTAACTATAACACATTTTGTATCATATATACATATATTTACTTATTTTTATATATAATTTATTTACATAATTAGATCTTTTATATCTATATTGCATACTACATAAAATTAGTTTTTAAAGAACTTCATTGCACAACATAGTCAATTTGATTTAAACATTCAGTGCGAGATTTAAATTAACACCACGTTTCAAGCATTTTGCAGATCGCTGTTACGATACCCATACAATTTCTAGTAAAATGTACTCGCCTTGCTTTCATCTCAGCAAATGCTTCTATCAGTTGTATTTGTAAACAATTTACGATTTCATACTTGATAGAAATGATAGATAAGTTTGACAGATGATCTTCGGTCATTGCTGTTCGTAGCTAATTTTTTATAATCTGTAGTTTCGAAAACAACGTTTCCCCAGCTGCAACTGAAACCGGCAATGTAAGCAGTATTCGGTATGCTACAAATGTATTTGGAAAGACTAGTTCTTTTTCAACAAAAATGTTCCAATTTTTTTGGAATTCAAATTCAGATTGAGCATAGGTTTCAAAGAAAATAAGTTGAAAGGTTCGCGGCCTAAACATGTTAACCTACATTTCAGAAATTTTACACGGCGAACGAAAATCGTTGTTATTTTTGCAATTTTCAATATTTTTTTAAACCGTATATTTTTGTTTGTTCGTTTACTAGAGAAAAATAATACACGTTAGTTTTATAATATTTAAATCACAATCGAACGTTATATGACAAGTGAAAGCTATACATATGTTATCTACAAGTGGTCCAGCGGTCTAAACCTGTTATCTGCAGTGTTCGTTCAACGCGTTCTGCGTTATTTTTCAAACTGCAGGCGAGTTTTATATGTCAAAATGTTTGGATTCGCATGCCGAAAATAGATGTGCTTGCAAAAATTTAAAATAGTTTATTACAAATGTTTCCTGAGTGTTAGTAATCGAGACGCGTCGCTCACCTTCGTCTTTACAGCGATCTGTAGACGACAACACCGAAGATGACGAGAAAGTAGCCACTAATAACTTTCGACACACACATACACTTAACTGCACACACACTGGCATGTCTCACTGCCCCATTCTATGAGTAAACTGAGCCGATTTGGGGAAAAACACGGATTTCCCATAAGACGCCATAAGCAGTTAACAGATTTAGACCGCGGATCTATGCTGTAGTTACCAAAACGCGATTTTCGAAAATCGATTTAAAAAAAACTAAAAGGAATTTTGCCGTTTCGTTTGCGGGATATTAACTGCATATAAATTTTTTTTCCAGAAAAAAACAAAAAAAATCAATTTCGAAAAAAATGTCAGTTAACAGGTTTAGACCGCGGATCTTTCAGTTCATCATATAATTCGAGCCCTTCCAAATCGAGTAAAATAGAATTTAGTTTAACGAACTTCAACATTTTATTTTTTTTTAATTTGTTTCTTCTTCAGTAATATAAATATCTGGGAAGGGTATACTTTTGTAGATTTCAGAAAGTAGAAGAATTTTGAATATTTTCAATTATGAACTGCTATTCATATTTTCCATCGTTTCGAGAAAAATGAGATTTTTAATCGTTAAAAATTAGGTTTTTTCAATTTTAGAAATAAAACACAATTTTTCTTTACTTTGAAGTTCAGGAACCTTAATATTCTCATAGAACATGGGTTTGCTTCCTCATCGTGGAAGCTTTGTAATGGTAACATTTTCCAAAATTTTCAAATTCATTTAATTGAACCTCCCTCATTTTAAAAATGTCTCATACAATGTTCTAAGCAATTTTCCGGATGCGTGTGTGTGGATGTCACACTTTTTTGTGAACACGATTACTTGAAAACAGCTGCAGATAAATTGATGAAATTTGGAGGGCTTATTCTCACTACTAATATCTTGAAACTGACCAAAGGATTTATAAAAATATTTATTGCATTTTTTAGCACGCAATAATATTTAAAAAATCGGTTTTTTATAGTGAAACTTTTTTCATTAGCATAATTCAAAGTTGATGTAAGAATATAAAAGATTCCTTGGTTCGAGGCAAATCGATTGACTTATAATATTGATACATTTTATTAAAGAGTAAGAAACCTATGCATAATATTTGAAAATACGGTTTTTTATAGTAAAACTTTTTTCTTCAGCATAATTCAAAGTTGATGCAAGAATATAAAAGATTCCTTGGTTCGAGACGAATCGATCGACCTACAATGTTAATAAATTTTATTAAAGAGTAGGGAAGTCATGGTAATTTATATATTTTTAAAATCGATTTTTATAGTAAAAATGTTCTCATTCTCATAATTTAAAGTTGATGCGAGAATAGAAAAGTTTTGTTGATTCAAGACGAATCGATTGACCTATAATATTGATACATTTTATTTAAGAGTAAAGAAGCTATGGTAATTCATAATATTTGAAAACACGGTTTTTTAAAGTAAAACTTTTTTCACTAACATAATTCAAAATTGATGCAAGAACGGAAAAGATTCCTTGATTCGAGGCAAATCGATTGATCTATAATATTAATACACTTTATTGAAGATTAAGGAAGTTATGCTCATTTATAATATTTGAATCATCTGTTTCAAACAGAAAAACTTTTTTCATCATACCTCAATCGATAATTCGACTTTCGATGCCTGTGGCTCGGGTCGACAATCGAATTTTCAACCCTAGGGAAGAAAGTGACAGATCAATGTAAATGGCGGTGTGAAACCCTAGGGTTGAAAATTCGATTGTCGACCCGCTCCACAGGCATCTCAAGTCGAATTTTCGATTATTGATATGATGAAAAATTGTATTCAATGTTGACGCATGAATAGAAAAGACTTTTTGATCATAAATTTTCAAACAGAATAATTCTGAGAATTTTGGTAAAGAAATCATAAAGCTGGGATTGGGATAGGGTGCGAAAGAACTTCTCCCCATCCCTTTTCCAGCTCGAAAAATTATCATTTCGGATACAAAATTTGATTTGTCTTTGTATTTAAACAATTTTGTGTATTATTTTGTAATTTTGTATTTTTTGTAAATTTCTATTTTTAAATTTATCAAAATGTCTTGGTTTGTCTAGTATTGAAAAAAATAACTAATGCCTTCTCTATGAAGAAGCAAATACATTTGCTAACGGGAAACAAAGTGCTCGTGAAATGAGCACCATATAATTATAAGTACAAACAAAGTGGAAATAGTCGAGATTGAATTCACAGCTAGTTTACATTGTTGTTGAACTAAAAATAAACATTTAAAAAAATAAAATGTTGAAGTTAGTTAAAATACAAGCTATTGTAGTATATTTTGATCGATTTACATATTTTATTTTAATGGAAAAATTGGTTAAAATACACAAAACAAACAACTAGTAAGGGTATAATTATATAATAGATTTCAGGAAGAAGAACAATTTTGAACCATGAACTGCTATTTATGTTTTGCGTCGTTTTTGAGAAAAATGGATTTTTAATCGTTAAAAATAAAGAAATTGTTTTTCTCAAAAACGCGTAGAGTGATTTTTTTCTTTCTTGGCTTAAAATAACCAGGAGACACCCCCGAAATATATACAAAAGAGGAGCCGTATTTTTTCGAATGTCCCTAATACTGCTATATTTTTCATTTTACAAACGGAGAAAAAAAGCTGTTAATGTTATAGGGGTCCTATGTTAAAATACTTACGGTACCTAATAGTATTCACGGATATAAGTAAAGACAGCATAGCTTTTTTTGTAAATCTTGAAATAATTTTCGATAAATTGTTTGGTTAGAACATTCTGCAGTTCTCACAGGATTTTCTGTAAAAAATACATAAAAATATATTTTCTCATCATATTCTATAAGATTAGCAGGATTAGCTGATTTTTTTGCCTCCGTGAACAATTAAATGAAATTATAATCTTTTTCTACGTAAAAATATAATAAGTTTAATACATAAACACCTCATTAATTTATGTTCTGACTTTCCTGAAAACTTTTTAAAACTTGCCTTCAACTTTATGTATGAAAGAAAACACCACTTAGAACTTGCACTGTCTTTACCAGATGACGAATACCTGTATCCTGAAAACTAACTTGCTTCAGTTTCATTTGAGATTTTCTGACAAACCTGACCATAACTGCTTCAAGTAGGATTAGGAATTAGGTAAGGGCAGGTAAGCACTAAGCACCTTCTGGTTTTCCTCACGCTGCAAAGCTGTATAGAAATGTAATAGCAGGGCAATAAAGTCATCGAATTTACGTCTACTCTACCTTCACTCGGTCCAAATTGCTATTTAAGTGAGATTCTGAATCAGCTAAACGTATCTAGGTATGCACTTTTCAGATTTTCTATAGCTATACGTAGGGCAATAAACAAATCTAGCGCCGGCCGGGGCGGCCGACCTCTAACAAGGCTTTTACCCGGCCGCCCGTGTGCAAGGCACACATTGCACCTTGTTCAGGAACGGCCCTGACAGGACCTGAATTTATACACCGACCAAACGCGACGTGGAATGGTATGTAATGGAGGCGTTGAGATATGCTGCTGAAACCTAATCGAAAAAAATTGTATTTGTCTTAAGGCGCACTTATTATTCATATTAATTAATTTTGTATCTATTTATTAGGCTGAGCGCAAATGGAACTCTTTACCACTTTAAGTACTCACCTAATAACTTAATAGTTGTTTATAATTCACTTACAGCATGGATGTACTTTTGAGCGTTTAGCACATAGTTATACAAGCAATATAATTTATGTAATAATTACACAGAAAAAAAAGTTTTTTTTTACAGCTAGGTTTTGCTACATCCTTTTTAGAGCCCATTTTTAGATTTAAAGATAGGTTTAAGCTTATTTTTGTCTTGGAAGAAGACCCTAAGCCTACTTTTTGGGTAAAAACAAGATCTCTTTTTCGTAAAACAAAACCGATATTAATCATTCAAAACTTCTTTTTCTCTGCGTAAATACGTGAAATATTTTTTTAATTAAAAAATTTCCTTACCACCTGTGCTACTTTTAAAAGTCCGGTTGCACTCCAAATGTAGGAATTATATAAATCATTACTTCTGAAATCGGAATCTAGTGGCCTTATTACAGACGAACTAGTTAATTGTGCTTCATTTCTTAGTTCTATTTCTTCAGAAGGTTCATAAGCTCTGTTCTGATATCCTAAGGTACGCTTACATGTTTCTACATCACTACAATCTGAGTCTGATAAGAAAGCAAAACTACGTTCTGTACGTCTTTGCATCTCTCCTGTTGAATGTGTTGACACGGGACTCTCGTTTGAGTAATGGTTTATCACTATTACTGATGGCTCTATATTCAACAGCAAAACTGATTAATTGGAATTTGAAACAAAGTATACGACATTTTATGATCTTAGATTAGTTATACCAATAACGGTAGAGGTAGAAGGTGCCTCTATATTCTCCTGCAAGTATCTGAACCTTCTTCTATAGTTGCCTGGACTTTCGCTTAGTTGAGTGATTTGCATTCTTTCTTCATTGTAATATGGTTCAATTGTTGAGTTAAGGTTAGATACTCTGTAATCACTTTTGAGTTTATATATGCTTGATTTTGTGTCATGCAAATCAGAGTCTAATAGTATTGCATTCTCATCCAAATTATCGTTTATCACTATTTCTGATGGTACTATAAAATTTAATAAAAAATATTACATGTAAATAACAAGTAAAATAAGAAATTAAGCTTTTAAATTACCTATATCTTTCGAAGTAGAAGGTGCTTCGATATCCGCTTGTAGACATATCGTCTTATTTCTACAGCTACTTCGATGTGAGCTTTGTTTAGACATTCTTCTACTGATTCTTTTAAAGCCACGATTCGGTTTATGTACTTTATCACCAGATTGAGATTGATCTAAACTGCTTTCTGCATAATGAAAATCAGAGTCAGATGATGTTGCACTTTCATATGAATCATTATTTATCACTATCACTGATGGTTCTGCAAAATAAGATGTAATTGGTTACACCATATTAATATTAACATTTAAACAATCGATAATAATAAACGTTTAAATTACCAATATTAGCCGCCATAAAACGTTTACATGTTTTGCTTGCTCCTTCTCTCGCACTTATCTTAGGAAGCTTCAACTCTTCATTGCTCTTTCCTGATTCATTTACTTTCATTTCTACATGACCATATTCCGGCGCATAAGGTTTTATTGCTTCAGGATCATATACTCTGTCAATAAATTCAAATTTATGCCTGACTGATTCTATATTACTTAAATTTGAATCTAATGATGCAGCAGGTTCTTGTTCCATTGTTATTCGGACCTCTTCCATTGAAATTCTTCTTGATGTTAAAGTTATGTCTAAATAATAATTTATTATTTCAGGGTGGCATGGTATTAGGATTTTTGGTAGCCGCCAAGTACAAAGAAAAGAAGTCAAAGTAAAAACCATGACATTCCTACAAGAAAAGGTTTCGCAGGCTATTTATAGTAGATTGTATAACAAGCGGGATACAGCATCGATTATCAACGAGCATAAAGTTTGCCACGCTCACTACTCTCGCGTGGCAAATCATGCGAGTTAGTCATCGACGTATCTCAATCGTTGCACACGATGCTTTCCCCAATCACCGTAGGCCGGAACGAGCGACAGTTTCAGGGAGAAGGTGTAGATTGGGGATGCTCATCATTTACTTAGTTCTCTAGAGGACTAAGTGCCACTTTAGTTCGCTGTGACGTCAACAATCGAGAGAACACCGACTTAGATTTTTCTGAACGAGTGTGTAAGTCGCAAATTGCGGCACGGGTATTGGGGAAAATATATTAGACTGGAACCTGGATTTAATTACGGTTCAGGGATGGCCTGCAATTGGCTTTGAAGTTATTTTCATGGCCTCGAAACGTAAACAGTCAGTTGGCGTGTGAACCATTTCCTAATATTACGCAATGTACGCGCGTGAGTACCTGCACACTTTCCCTTTGTCCCTACGCTGCTGGTGGTTACGCATAGTTGAGCAACCCCCTCTCAAGTCCGGGGGGCTCTATTTTCAGCCCGAAACCGCCGAAGCATCTTTTCTCGGAATTAGTAAATCCGAGGTAACTAATTCCCGGTCCTATTGCAATGTCTTTCCCACACCCTCACCACTCCATCCCCCTCTCAGCCCAACCTTGTCAAAATCATATTCTACCACAGCGTTTCCCAATCTATTACCAACGGCAAGGTACCCTGTCGCCGGCAGGGGAATGCCACCCCGGTCCCGGCAGCTAGGCAGGCTCCCCACTGCGAGCAGATGGCTACTTTCGTATACCTTCCAAGAATGAACTTTTCATTGTTATGAGATTAAGACCTGTTACAACAAATGAAATTATAATGACATGGCTCAATCAGCTGAATGAATTTCGTGACATAATTTTGAAAAAATGAAAAAAAAAAGTTAATGAAAGTCGGTTAATATCTGCACTTATAAAGGAAATCTCTACAGATCTTGTGAATATATAAATGGAACCCCTCAGTGTAACAAAAGTGCGATAACTCTTGAAGTTATTATCCGATTTTCTTTTATCTTTTTCAAAATGATTTTGTCATAATCTAACAAATCTAAATCAGCCTATTAAAATTCAATTTATTAATATTTTACCCAATTTTCATTATTCTCAACCGGCTCTAATTCTCTGACAATGTATGTTTGAATGCACAATTAATTTAGCGCAGCCTATGTTCATAAAGTTCAAAAAGTTCAGAAAGTTCGTGAAAATATATAAAGTTCGGGTAAAGTCAATAAAAGTTAGAGATGCCTTAAAACACATTTATTATAAAAGACATCTAAAAGTACAATGATAAAAAGGTAAATATTCAAAGTTGGACTTCTAACAATTCGTAATTAAAGATTAACAGAGCTACAATAAAGTTCGTTCGGTTCGCTTCGCAACTGTGAGCCAACTACCCCTTTCGCAGGGATTGCTGGTATAAGCGTTTGAAAATTGCAACACTGTATCTTGAAAATTGAACAAGAGACAGATGAAAATGTTGAGATAATTCTAAACCTAAGGAGCTGCACTGAGGCTATGTTAAAGGCGGTTACCTCGGAGGGTTCACTGAAAACCAATTAGGCCTTCGTGCAAACTTGTTCCTTCCTGAATCTTTATTACCTAGATTTGAAAGGGAAATTTCATGGTTTTAAGAAAAACGCACTTCAATATTTGAAACCTGGTTGAAGTCTAAAACCTGACCGGAATAAATATAATAATACTTGAGGTACAGTTTTCAATATATATATATAATATAACATAATTTTTGAATATAATATAATAATAATTGAAGTGTCGATATTGACAAGAGAAGAGAAATAAAATTATTCCTTTTTAGGGAGTTTAATTTATTCAGTATCTATCGGTAGCATACAGATTTTTGATAAAGGACACTTGGTGATGTTTGAACCGGCAACCTCACTTTTGAGGTGGCAAATTATCGTCTCGATTGATAACACAGGCCTACAAAAAAAGGTGGGTAGTGCGAGAGATTAGAATATGGTACCTACACGTATTTTGGGGCGCTGAACACGAATCTGACATCAGTTTTCCCAAAGCGCGTCAGGATTTTTCCCTAGACGCGGAAAATTCCCTATAAAATCAGCTTAGTCGAGTAGGAAATAACCCTTGTTATTGAAATCGGCTGGAAAAAGATCAGGCATGATGTTTTATGTATTTTGGTGCGCAGAATACGAATCTGAAACTAGTTTCCCGCCATCAAATCGGGGTTTTCCACTAGATGCAGAAGATTCCTTAGAAAAGCAGATTTTCGTGTACCGAATTACCACTGGGTATGAATTTATTTGGAAAGCAGGCTGAGTATGGTGTCTTTTTATATTTTAGATGCTGAATACGAATTTTGACTCATATTTCCGCTAAGTCTTTAAAGTTTTCCCTCAGATCCAGAAAATTCCCTAAAAGCCAGGTTGTTTTAGTATAATACCACCTTTGTTAGTGGAATTATAAAAAAAAGTATTTTGGGGGTACTTTTTGGGTAGAATACATATGGGAGCTTTCGCTGAAAACTTTCTCATGAGCCTGGAAAAAATTAGAGCCGAATGAAGGGACAGATTTTCTGATCGCGTGATAAGAATATCTAACTATTCTTAAACTTCAAAGGGAAAAACTTGTTTCTCGTAAATTTAAAATGGTACAGCTGCAGCTGAAAATGCGCAAGTGTTATTTGAATCTGCTACCTTGGAAGATGCTGGAAACGATGACAACTGCCCTGAAAAGCGATGTGTAGAATGATTCATTTTCCGGTCCACTAAGGTAATAGCCTCCAGCGTTGTTAGGCACGTTGCCCTGCAGGGGGCGTTGGGGTTCGAGGATGAAGCCGTAGTGTGTCCGACGACGAGTTGACAATGTCCTCGTCAAAGTCGGAAAGCCCTTATAGCCCAGATTCGTGTTCAGCACACCGAAATACATGAAAATATCATGTCTGATCTTTTTCCAGACGATTTCAACAACAAGGGTTATTTCATACCCGATAAAGCTGATTTTATAGGGAATTTTCCGCGTCTAGGGAAAAATCCTGACGAGTTGGGGGAAAACTGATGTCAGATTCGTGCTCAGCGCCCTAAAATAAATAAAAATATCATGCCTGATCTTTTTCCAGACGATTTTAATACCAAGGGTAATTTATACCCAGAAAAGTTGATTTACTAGGGAATTTTCCGCATCTAGGAGAAAATCCTGACGTGCTGGGGAAAAACTGATGTCAGATTCGTGTTCAGCGCCCCAAAATACGTATAGGTACCATACTCTGATCTCTCGCACAACCCACTTTTTTTTGTGGGCCTGTATAACCATTGCCCCTGGTTCAATGCGAGTGGCATTTGAATGTGCCCCTTCGTGACGCTGTTGGAGTTGACTCAGGCATTCCTTCTGACACCGCTTCGAAAATTGCTGTAAAATAAACTGAATGTGCTGATCCCGATTTAGTCGGGTTTGACGAATCTATCGCAAATCGTGCTGTGGGATTGTCGCTAATGAGTCTCCAATAAGGAAATTACCAGCAGTTAACGGGATTATATCATTAGGATCATTGCAAATTAGTGATGAGGGACGCGAATTCAGACATGCCTCAACCTGTGTCAATAAGGTGTACAATTCTTCGAATGTTTAGTTAAGTCACTTTATATAGGGAATCTGTATGTTTAAGAAGCGAATCTGTGAATGTAAGAAGCAAATCAGAGAATTTAAGAAGAGAGTCCGTGGGAGTCGGAGCGGAATTAAGTTGAGTCAAAGTGAATCGAGGTTCGAACAGAAGATTGGGTTGTGAAAATATTCCCGTGCGCGGAAATGTTGCGCAGTGGCCTGCGTTGTGTACGTAAGTTTTCGGCGGTTTTCGATTTTAACCTCGATTTTGACATTTCATGAAATCTGAGAATCAACATGATGCAAAAGAGGAATCTGTTGCATTTAGCAGGAAGTCAGCGGGAGTTAGTGGAGTTAGTGGATGCAATAACCGACGGGACGCTTGGCTTTGTATTCCTTGTCTCCCATTCGAGATAAAGTGATGCGAAAAATTATCTGAAACTCAAATTTGAAAAAACCACTCGAGAAAATTATGAGCATATAGAACTTAATGAAGACCACAATTTTTATGTAGAAAATTTTTTTGTCCGATATCAACCTTGTGAAAAATAACATATAAACTACCAATTTTGACGAGCAAAATTTAATGCATTTTTTAGAATAAACTCGCCGTAACTCCAAGCGTATTATACTCTGTCGATGCCTGCAGAATCCGATTTGTGCATACAAAAGTTAATTGTTTAACAATATGTCGATTTTTGTCAATAGCTATTTAATACAATGCTTTTTCACGTTCGGCGGAAAAAAGTATCGAGGGAATTTTCGAGTTCAAACAACTTTCCGTGAAGAAGTTCTTCATAAGGGTCGAGAGAAGTTTTTTGTAAAGTTTCAGATTTTTTAAGCGAAAAAAGGGCGAGCCAGCGTAAGTTGAAGTGAGCGCGCAAAAAACTCGATCGTCTTCCGTTCCGCCTCGAGTGTGAGCGTTTGCGAGTGCAAAAAGAACAGACACACGTCGAGGACGGGCAGGCAAACAAAGCTGAAAACTGGCGCATTCTTTTTTTAGTTTTGACCAATGTTTTTCAATTTTGTTTGATGTCCTTTTCTTTTCTTGTCTTAATTTTTTCTGTAGCAAAATCCTAGATAGGATAAATTCGTAGAGACATTATTAAATTGTATTAAAAGAATAGGAGTAATAATTATCTAAAATAACATAAAAGACTAAATTTGTAAGAGGAACTACTATTGTCTGTAGGAATATGAATCGTACCATGACACTTCCTATTTCATGTATTATAGAGTAAGACCAATTCGGTAGATTGCTCTGGAATATTAGTAAGTTACTTAGTAAGCGAACCTAGCGTTGGACCGAGCGCAGCCGAGTGTAAACGATGTGAGCCGAACAACACAACGGCCGCCACTATGTTTATTTGAAAAATGCCATCTCTGTGAATAATCAATGCATGATTTAATGAAAATTAATTGAAGTGCTAGCATTTACTTCATAAAGGCGATAAATTTCTGAATCCCATTATCTCGTTTAGCAGGATGGAATATCGCTGTGCTGCCGCGTCGGAGACCCGTGTTCGATTCCCACAAGCCTTATGTTAATCACATTTTTCTGTTTCAGCTTGTGATATAATATTCCTGTATGTATATAATAAATGTATAAACTACATTTATATAATCATATGTACTGTACAATTGCAATTTAAATAAATATAATCATGTCAAGTAGTTCGATATCCTTATACTCCTATAGTCAGCATGTGCGTCGTATGTTTGTGTAAAAGAGTAAGTGTGTCGTGACTTTCAACACGACGGGGCGCATGTTGGGTTTATTTTTTTCGACTGCTAATCCGACTGTACCAATTTTTACTAAGTCATTTACTTAATCAGTGCGCCGGTCTCTCTCGACGTTACTGCAGTTGTTTGCAAATATTGCAATCTTCTGCAGATATTAATGCAAGAAATTTAGAATTTTCTTCTACCAAAATTAGTAAGTGGCTGTAATACATTGATTGCTGGTTTACTACAGAGGTTTGTAAATACTTCAAACCTTTTTTGAAATAAATGTAACATTTTTAGATTTGATTCCAATTAATTTTGTAGTTCGACATGTAGTTACCAGTTACTACTCGGAGTAGTAAACATTACAAAAGTTCCGCTGTGTCCCTCCATTGCAAACTAGAAATAGTACAATCTAGTCTGATTTTTAGCAAATAGTACAGCAAAAGGTTTCTCCGTGTATAGTTTTTTTAATAGGTCATATCATGCGATTAATTTGTATCGAATATCAAGAGTGTAACCAGAAAAATTTTCGGGGGAATTTCAAGTAAAAAAAAATTTGGGGGAGTAAGACTGTATTATGTTTACTATTTGTTCACTATTTTATCGAGTATTCTATTTAGTATTCAACTTCAAAAAATTCTTTTCAGAACGCAATCATAAAAATGGCGTGTTTTCATGCCTCCATAGACACACGCAAAAGTACGCTTTTTGAGCGGCGTCTGGCGGTGCGTTGGATGAGTCACAAAATAGGGTTCAGTAAGCATGGCGTGACGTAGAGTTAAAAAAAGAGCTTTGTTTGAGCGTGCTCCGTGTATTTTCGTAACGCTAGAGAGAGACCGTGGTTGACAAAGATAGAAAGAGAATTCATAGCGGATTGGTGAGTCGATGTTTCTAACGAAGAGTATAGCGTGTTCCTATCGCCTCGCACATTATACTTTGTTGTCTCATTCACGCTCGTTAGAACACAAATGCAGTAGAGCTCATGCGTACCTTCACCGACTCAAAACGTGATTTTGCATTTTTCCATAGAGACAATGAAATCACGCCATTTATGATTTTGTTCTGAAAAGTATCGTTCGTGATTCCTGTAGACTGACGGCTTTTCTTTTTGAAACGAGCGCAATGTTTTTGTAATGAGTCGTAGGTAAGGGCGCCTACGGCGCCCTTACGTACGACTTGTTACAAAATCATTGCGCTCGTTTCAAAAAGGCCGCCAGTCCACACTAGTCACGAAATGTACTATTAAATCAAAATACCTCATTTTTTTATGTATTTGGATGTATACACAGAAAAAACAAAATGTAATCTTTACAGCGATTTCAGTGTAATCTTTACCCGCAACAAAAATTCACTTCTGTTTTTTTCTGTATAATATATTTTTGATTGCACAATAAATAAAGAAAAGTTTGATTTTTTTTAATAAAAAAAAAGTTGTATTCGTGTATTACACGGGCATTTTTTTCATAAAAATCAATAATGTTGTGCGGGCTATCTCGAGAATGACATGAAAGGAATGGGCGAGTTTTCATATTTGTTTACCCGCTCGTCTTCGACATGTGTCTTTTCGCATTCGCAAACGCTTACGCCACGGACAGAAGACGATCGAGTTTTTTGCGGGCTCACTTCAACCTACACTGGCTCGCTCATTATTCGCTTAAAAATCTGAAACTTTCCAAAAGCTTCTTTCGACCCTTATAAAGAACTCCTCCGCGGGAAGTTGTTTGAACTCGAAAATTCCCTCGATACTTTTTTCCGCCAAACGTGAAAAAGCATGGTATTAAATAGCTATTGAGTTCAAATTTCAAGTCATTTCGTTGAAATGAAAAAAAGTTACGGCGAGTTTATTTTTAAAAACGCATTAAATTCCGCTCGTCGAAATTTGCAGTTTATATTTTATTTTTCACAATACTTAAATCAGACAAAAAAAAGTTCTACACAAAAATTGTGCTCGTCACTAAGCTCTACATGCTCATATTTTTTCCGAGTGTTTTTTTTTTAATTTGAGTTTCAAATAATTTTTCGCGTCACTTTATCTCGAATGGGAGGCATGGAGTACAAAGCCGAGCGTCCCTTCGGTTATTGCATCCGGCCCCTCAATTGAAATCATTTGTCAAGATTCTTCTGATTTCAGAGTGAAGGGCCCCTCGGAATCTAAATATTTTCCCTCGAATGCTATACGACTCGTAAATCTTCATAAAAATTTCAGCACAATACCTCAGATAGTTGAAGTGTGCGCAGTAAATAAAGGACGGACAACCAACTGATCATATACGGCAGGCCTGCCCAAGTACGGGAAAACTGCTCATTCGCCACATGTTCGAGTTCCGCCACCACTTCCCTTTTCACAGGTCCAGAGGCTTGGGGGGGGGGGGTCGCTCTCGTGAAGTTGAATGAGTAGAGGTCGGGGGTGGTGTTAAATTCCCATCTGGCCAATAAGCAGTTTTCCCCTACTTGGGCAGGCCTGATATACGGGTTTCTGCCCAGGGCCATACGAAACCCTAAAATCCGCAAGTATATTATCTCGAAAAACTATGAATTTACAACATTCACTATATTGATATTTTCTAGTGCATTTCTAGTGCTATTTTTTAGTTTAAAAAATTGTGAAAAAAGCTCTTTTACCTTTGATCACGTCTACAAGAAATCCTATTGAACCGATTTGCATCAAATTTTTACTACACATGCTTGATCTTTTTTCGTACTATTTTTCAAGATTTTACGATGTCTTTATTAGTTTACAAAAAACAAGTGACTTCTGATAAACATAAAAACAGCTTTGTGGGTGATTCTGATACCAATCTATTTAGATTATTAAAGTTTCCAAATAGGAAAAGAAAACAATCCAAAATATTTAAAAACATTTCTACAAATTGCTAAAATTCAATACATTCTTTTTACAAAAATTTAAATAAAAAGAAAGATTTCTTACGAGAAAATTGAGGTAAAACTATGTGAGCCCAATTTAAAGAAATCTTAAATTATTCATAAGCAAACCCTGCAGATTGGAAAGAATTATGAGTTTAGTGTCTCTATTTAAAAAATTTTTAATTGAGATTGAAAAGAATTCCATTTTATCATGAATAATTTGTGAAAAATAAGCAGGAAAAAGGTTCATAATTAAAAAATAAAATTCCAAAACAACCTCACTTTTCGGCTCATTAGAGACAAGAATAAGATAATGAAAAAAGAGGGAGAAAAAGGGAAAAAGGCAACCAAAAACCAACCTCTCACTTTTTCCTTTCTCCGTCCTTTTTATACTACGAGGGGACCAACATGTTTCGAGACCAATTTAGACCTCCTCATCAGGGATTATTTATAAGGAATAACTAAAGGTATGAAAAAATTGATATACCTGTAAAGAAAATATTTAAATCAGTTTTAATTAAAAATTAATTAGGTTTAATGTATTCAAAAATATTTATTGAGAAATTGATTGTTTAATAGAAAATAATTCTTTCTATTATCTAGTCAAAGAAAATTACTTTAACCGATTAATTACTCTATCCCATACTTTGTTATATCTTGAGAGGTCCCTCTTCAAATTGATAGCCTTGTTACCGTGTCTATTTATGAATAACATCTCCATGAATTCTCTCTTTTTCTGATTTTTTTCATAATTCCGAATTTTAAAATCATTCCAATTGAAGTCATGACCATTGGTAACCTTATGTTTTGAAAAGACTGAGTGATATCCAGGATTCTAGATTTAGAATCCTTCACCAAGAGAGGAATCTAGGAGAAAAAGTGAGTGAAAGAGAGACAACACAGAGGAACAATTAAAAACGAGGCAACTTTTTTTGACATAATTTTACCCCTATTATGGACCAGCCAGGCACTCGATATTTACGAGCGTCTCACTTCGTCCCATAACAGTGAAACAGTTCAGTATAATAGTATATTGTGCTACAAGTTGAAAAAGCGAGAGATTTAAAACGAGTGTGAAGTTAGCTACCCGAGCGGAGCGAGGGTGGCTATCACACGAGTTTTAAATCGTCGCTTTTTCAATGTGTGGGACACGATACTTTTTCTATAATTTGTGCAAAAGTGCTAGTTTTTGTTTACCTGTTTTTTGTGTAAAAAGAAGGCGATTTTTTGTCGATTGACGCAACAATGACAATGGCAATTATCAAAACCATGGCAATAATATGGCAGTAATAATAAGCTGGTTCTCACAATTGAATAGTTGGCCCATAAAGTTGAGGGCTTCAAAATTTCCGATTTTTCGTGAAAAAACACCAAGCACAGTATTTTCGGAGAAACTGACGGTGTTTTTTTGCTTTTGCCAAGTGACAAAAGTACATACAAAATACACAACTCGAGACTTTTCAGGAAATTGATTTTAGGTTAGGGACGACAGTCGGAAAATAGAATGAAGTTGGCTGCGCACGATGCACGAGTACACCCGAGGCAGCACGAACCCACCCGAAATAACAATTACTTTTGTCACTGTGCCTCACTTTTATCACTGTCCATTTACTTTTTCCACTGCATCTGTCCACTTTTGTCACTGTTGCCCGGAAAGGTCGGCACTGCGCATGCGCCACGTCATCGACCAAAAATCGATCACTTTTTACACCAAAAACAGGTGGAAAAACTGGCACTTTTTCGCGAATTATAGAAAAAATAATTATTTTATATTTATAAAATAGACCCAAAAGCGGGCGAAAGAGAAAATAAATATGCCACTGAGTGACTTGCGAATTCCTGGGCGAAAGAGTTATACATATAGATCGCATGTACCGCTACGAGAAACAGGTGCGGTTGCGTGCGCAACCTGCCTGAAAAGAGGGGATTTGAGGTCCGCGGCGACGGGACCGCTATCATTACCGAAGAACGACTCAATATAAACCATGTAAAAAAAAATAAAAATAAATAAATAAATTCTCACTCACGCGTAAATATCAAAACACAGAGTCTTAATCATATGGTATTGACGATATCTGATCTTGATTCATGTAAACCACATTCCATTTTCGTGCGCGTCACCGTGGCATGCGCAGTTGAGCGAGGGCTGGCATTGGCTTTCTAAAGCTGCACATCGACTTGCGGTGCGTTCTCATGTACATGTCTGCAGACTGGTCCGATACACCTGTGTTTTATCACACAACATTGGATCTTTATACTCTATGGGCTATGGAGTCACCTGTCACGTATTAAACTACTAGACATGGTCAGATAGGTCGAAGCTTATACAGCAAGCGAGGTTCACTCACCAGACCTAAGGCCAATAAAAACTCTTGCATAGAGACTCAAAGAAGAAGAAGACAGGATAGCAGTCTGCGCTGAACGGTTCAGCGTTTTGCGTTTGACTCGACGGGTCGCGACCGATAAATGCAGGTAAAGGAAAACTAGGAAGGACTAGATATCGAGGAACTTTTTTTTTCACTCCCATAGTAGGAACTTTTATCTTTTCTAAATTACAACTTTTAGCGATCTACCATACTCATGACCTGTCATGGTCATGTTCAATTGGAGCTGTGTTGGAGATGAGTATCTTTCATTCTTCATCAACACACTGAAATGTGGGAGCTCAAGAATGCCAGCACAGCCGCTCTAGATTGATCCTGACTAATTGACAATAATGAGTTTGTGAGAAATAGATTGATTATTTATCCGTGATGTGTCAAATGATATCGTACAATCTCTATTCAGATTTTCAACCCGGTTTCATACGGGAGCTCATCTAAGTGTGATCAATGGACATGGAGCACAATTATCTCACGAATCAATGGTCAATACTCTTGACAGAAACTTTGAAAATTAAGAACAAATTTAAATTTTTTTGCAATTAAAATTATTTTCCGAAAATGGCGAAAAAAGACATAATAGAGCACGATCCTTCCAAAATCGAAATGCCAAAGATTAAGTTGTAAAAATCCACATTGGAAAATAGTAAGGAATTATCGCTCGAAGAATCAACGGATGAATCGGATTTTGAAGATTCACATATCATAAATGAGCATGGCTCAAACAAAGATAGCATCGATAATCCTGGAGGATCAAGCGCCAGTTTAATTAATAATCAGGCTGATCGATCGTTAGACTTAACCGTACCGGACGCAAATAATGCGAACAATTTTAATATAGAAGCTAGCGCACATAATCGTGAATTAAACTCAAATAGTGAAGCGACAGGTAATATGTTAGATAAAATTCTTGCGTCTATACAAATGAATTTCGAGAAAAGTCAGAAAACCCCAGAGGAATTTGACAATAGAATAGATTCCTTTGCAATAACGCTATCAAACAAAAAATAGATAATCAGGCAGATTACCTAAGAGAAAGATATGAAGAGCAAGGAAAATATTTAGAAGAGAATATCATAGACATCGAAAAGAAAGTCGACGTATTAAAAGGGGTAACGGAGGCAATACATATAGATCAAGCAGATTTTGTAGTTACCAGCATGCAAAATAGAAAGCGTTTAGAAGATTTAGAGGAAAAACAATGTAAATTAGAAAAACGTGTAGAGAGAAATTTAGGATCAGCTAATGTAAAAACGCCATGTTTAAAGAATTACCCGATTCCAAAATTTTCCGGTACGGATCGCGAGCGTCCCATGATGTTTTTAAAGGACTTCGAACAATACGTAACAGCCATGGATGCCAGGATGTATGATTTTCATTATGTAATAAAATCATGTCTGACTGGCATGGCAAGAGAATGGTGGAATATAGTTCGTGAGCATATGAGTGATGACCTCATATCATATAAAAAGAAATGTATAGAAAAATTCTGGAATGATGATATCAGGTTTAAAATCGGAAAGGACCTGCAACATGGAATCCATAATCCGGAAAAACTTACTAGAACTGAATATGCTATGAAAATGATAAACAATGCGAGGGACTTAAGTCCACCACCATCTGAAAGCGAAATTGTAATATGCCTGTCGAGACACTTTGCAGAAGAGGTCAGGGCCGCGATTATATTCGAAACATAAAAACGTCCGAAAAACTGATTGAGTTTTTAGAATCATTAGACCAAGTCGGAAAAATCAATTATAAAGAACAATATTCACCACGGAACAGTTCAGTTTATGACGAAAATAATTATGACAACAATTATAGTAATCGTCGAGATAGTAGAAATAATTTCCGTGGAAACGAAAGATATAAAAATCAGGGTTACTCACGTGAATATCAATATAAAAATAATTTCGAAAACGGTCAGCGAAAATCAAGTTTTGAAAACAATGAATCTAAATACCAAAATAATTATTCGGACAGAAATCACGATTATGATCAACAAGATCGCTATGAGAATCGAAATCAGAGTTATTATAATCGGGGACGATATGATGAAAGAAATTGAGGATTTGAAAACCGACAGAATCGGGGTTCTTATAATAACACGCGCCGGGAGCATCAAGGTTATGGATATGGAAATCATCAAATTCGAACTATAGATAGTCGAAATTCAAACTATGATGCGTTCGCTGATCGATCTCGTAATTATCAACATAACAAGGATCAATGGTCTAATGGTCCTAATTACACAAATGCAAATAATTCTCATAATAATGATAATAATCAAAAGAATTTAAGTGGCACGGTAGAAAATGGAATTTATAAGCGAGAAAATAACAGTCCGCCAAAAGTAAGCTCTAGAAATGAGCAAAGCGAATTGCAAAATAATAAAAAAAAATGTAAGCGAAATTCGTGGGGCAAATGCAACATCACGTAATAATTATGAAAATAAACAAACTCGTAGTTTACAACAAATTCATGAAAATGGTCATTTATCGTTTAATCACGAGGAGTCGGAAAATGCCCGAGCCTCGATTTGGTAACATGTAATACGATAGAGGCAAATCCGGGGCCTAACAATTTAAAAAAACCTCTTCCGTTAGATATGCGCGGAGACCTACAGGAAAACGAAGATAATGAGATAACAAAATCTCTTGATTAATGTCCAATATTGCAAATAGAAATACAAAATATACAAATACATGTATCTCCGAAACCTTTTTTGAAAATAATATTGAGGCGTTTAGAAATATGCGAATTATTACCAATAGTTCAATCCGCATATGTTTAGATGCGCGAAAATTAAATCGACTAATGACAAATGATTACGAATGCGCGGAACCAACCGAAGTTCTATTTCAGAGACCTGCGGGAACTAAAGTTATGTCGACACTAGATCTCGTGAGTAGTTTCTGGCAGGTGCCATTACACCCAAATTCGATTAAATATACAGCCTTCCTACACGAGAGAAAATGTTATGAATTTAGAGTTACTCCTTTTGGATTAAAAACGAGCACAGCGGCTTTAGTTAGGGCTCTAGTCTTAGTTTTTAGAGGAATAGGAGATTTTGTAATCACATTCACTGAAGACATGTTATGTACATCGCAAAACATCTGTCAACACTTGGAGCATCTGGAACTTCTTTTTCAGCGCCAACAGGATCATAATGTGATGGTTAATTTTGAAAAATCTCTTTTTTTCGTCCGGAATTAAAATTCTTAGGACACATCCTCACGGCCGTGGGAATAAAACTAGATCCGGAAAAAATACAAATAATCCACAAATTTACAACACCTAAAAACTTAAAGAAATTGAGGGAATTTTTGGGACTAATCAATTATTACACCACATTCGCCAACGAACATGCTCAAGAAATAGTCCCTCCACTTGAATTGTTGAGAGTGGGGAGTAAATGGATCTGGGATTTAGGAAAAGAGGATGCATTTAAGAAAATCAAGGGATTGTTCTGCGAATTCGTGATCCTAACATATCCCGATTTATGCAAACCGTTCTACTTACAACTGACGCAAGTGACGTAGCACTAGGGGCCGTTCTCTTTCAAATAAATAAAGAAAAAGAACACCTACCAACATCTTTTGCGAGTCGAACGCTCAAAGGATCTGAATTATCCTACCACACGACTGAAAAGGAATTGCTCGCTATAATATCGGCACTTATGAAATTCAGATCTTACGTTTTGGGTGCAAAACTGATCATTCGCACAGACCATAAAGCTCTAACTTTCCTCAAAACATGCAAATTGGTCAGCGGAAGACTTACGAGATGGATCGTGGCAATCCAGGATTATTGGTTTGAAATAGAATACTGCGAAGGGAAAAATAACATAGTGGCTGACGTTTTGAGTAGAATACCTTCAAAATAATCGGGATATCCGTTCGATTTGAATGAGGGTAAAATGTTCCTATATGCACTAGCCAAGAGACCATCATCGGAATTAAGGGAACGATTAAAAAATTACATAAATGAACAAAAAAAAGACCTCATATTACAACGACGATTCAAGGACATTCAAGAGGGAAAAACAAAAAAAAATCGAGATATACAACAAATTAATTAATTTGGCAAGTAAGGAAGGAAAGAAACTTTGTCTAATCCAAAGCATCATCTATAAAATAATCGATGAATCCCGCGAACTATATGCTCACGTGGGGGCGCAAAGAGTTTTCAGAATGCTGAATGAATACTTCTATTTTCCTCATTTTGAAAAAACGATTAGGAGGGGATTAGCAAGCTGCGACTCCTTGACAAGAAAATAAAGCCGCAAATCAAACCTGCTATGCAGAAATGAGGAATTACTCGCCAAAAAAGCCCAGACAAATTCTCTCAATCGACTTTTATGGACCACTGCCTGCATCGAGAGGTCGGTACAAATATATCTTATCTACAGTAGATGCGTTCAGTAAGTATGTCAAACTTTACCCCATAAGAAGAAGCACCGCAAAAACAGCGATAGCAAAAATCTTCAAGGATCACATCGGAAAATTTGGAAAGCCCGAAAAAATAGTCACCGCTCATGGGACCCAATGCACCTGTTATCAATGACTTGACAAATTAAAACAAGAGGGAATCACAGCAGTATTCTCATCAGTAAGACATCCCCAGAGCAACATTATCGAGAGGATTAATCGGGAATTATCCAGATTCTTCCGAACACTTATAAAGGATCGATACAATACGTGGTGGAGCTGGATACGAGTTATCGAGAACTGTATGAATGAAACCCACCATGAGACGATGGTATTTACACAAATTGAAATTCAACTCAACAGCAAGCCAAAAAGAGCCTGGGAAAATTGGCTGAAATGACCTCCATCCACAAATAAAATGAAGTACGAAAGAAACATAGAGATAACTCAAGAAAAGATTATCCGAAAGGGTAAAAGAAGAGCCGAGGTATTTAATCGGACTCATAAAATTACCAAATTGAAGGTTGGTGATAAAGTGCTTTTGAAACTTCTTAATAGATCAGACAACAGCAATAAAATATTAGCAAAATTCTTGCAAATATATTAGCAAAATTCTTGCAAATATATGACGGGCCCTATGAGATAAAAAAGGAAATAAAACCAGGGACATTCATCCTGTGAGATCTCGGAAAAGAAGAGGACAAAGAGATATATCACTCTCAGGATTTAAAAAGATACATTCTAAGAAAATAAGAGGAAAACTTCGCAAGCCTTCAATAATCTTAAGGACGTTAGTAACATAAGAAAGAAAATTATAACCAGTAGTAGCAAGTAAAGAAAAACTATAGAAGCCAAACAAGGCAGAAAAAAAAGTTAAGTATAGGTCAAAAAAGTGTTCGAAAATATAAGGAACTCGAAGATTATTCACATGCATTTAGCGAGAAATAGAAATCTAGAGAAAAAGATTGACAATAAATTAGGTAAAATATAAAAATTCCAAATGGTTTGAAATAAAATAATGTAACATGTATTCAAGAAAAATATGCGACTAGAAGAAGTTTAACAAAAAGAGATCAGTTGTTAATTATATAAGAGATAAAAAATAAGCAAGATTATTAAAAACAAACAATAAAGTAAAGATAAGGTGAAAATAAAGAAAAAAATAATAGTCAAAAAAATAAAACAAAATAAGAAAAGGAGAGAAAAAATACACAGAAAATATCCATAGAAAATAGATAATTAAATCAGAGAAAAAACCAACGATATTATGAAAGAAAAAGAATAAGAAGTAGAAAAAAAAGATTCTACCAGTTTCTACTGAAAAAAGAAAAAAAAGAATATCGATTAATCTACAGATAGACATACGAGAAACAATCTAGAAATTTAGGAAGAAAACATATGTATATAAAAACCGAAACAAGATGAACGAAACGAAAACAATAATTGTCAGCGACAAAGCATATACGTTAGAAACAATAACCTTAAAGTGGAATTAATTCGAGTCAACTCAATGTGTCAATCGAATTCAATTCAACAGGATCGGGAAAACTAAGCAACAAAAGATTCGCGCAATTAAACATAAACGAATGTTTTCAAAAATTTTGTTTTGTATCCATTCGTTTAGGGGGGCATAGTTAACCCGAACTTTTCAAAAAATTTCGAAACGAACAAATTTTTTTCATTCGTTGCATCCATTTAGGGGGGCATTAAAGCACAGAGTAATTAACGGTAGTTTAAAGTTCGTTAATCACTCACTCACTCTCAATGATCTTTAATACTTATACATTAATTTTGATAAAAATTGGATATAAAATGATATATGCAGAAGCAAAAGCAAATATTTCCTTTTTTTTTATTAAGGCCATGTTACGAGTGGGTCACGTTACCGGATTCCTACCTTACCGACACTTTTTTTCAAAATCAACTTACGTTCACACGAAACGCGATATCCAGTTGAAAATTTGGGATATTAAATAAGAAACGCTAAGAAAGGCGGCTCTGTTTCTAAATTTGAATAATCATGAAAAAAGCAAAAAAAAAATTATTTACAAAAAAAACTTTTTTCATAATTATAAAAATGTAGGACCCGAGCCGCCTTTCTTAGAGCTTCTTATTTATTATCCCAAATTTTCAACTCGATATCGCGTTGCGTGTGAACGTAAGTTGATTTTGAAAAAAAGTGTCGGTAAGGTAGGAATCCGGTCACGTGACCCACTCGTGACATGGCCTTAAAGGAATAAATTTTTCAAACATTTGAAATATTCCTTCGTTTAGGGGGGCACTGAAACAGTTCAGTATAAAATAATTATTTTATATTTATAAAATAGACCCAAAAGCGGGCGAAAGAGAAAATAAATACGCCACTGAGTGACTTGCGAATTTCTGGGCGAAAGAGTTATATGGGGAAGGCGATTTGTCAAGCTCAGCTTAGGGGGCAGCACCGTGAGTGGAGATATACCTTGTATGCAGGCACAAGGCAGTATGTACAGTTTCCCTAGTTTTTCGTTATTTGGAAAGCGATTTGGTCCTTTATGTTTACACCCAAATGCCACATGCACACCTGGCATTTCGAAAATAGTGCTTCAAGCTAAAACCTCAACGCTGCGTTATGAAGGAGTGATATAATTCGAATGGCAGACGTTAACACCGTTGGAAACGTCGTCTTGTGTATCTCCACGCGCACTAGCGACACTAGCGGCCGCAAGTGTCAGTCGCCGTCCCCATAGGTCGCATGTACCGCTACAAGAAACAGGTGCGGTTGCGTGCGCAACCTGCCTGAAAAGAGGGGATGTGAGGTCCGCGGCGACGGGACCGCTATCATTACCCATGATCCAACAAACTATGGTCCCGCTACTTCGATGCTTAAATACGTTCGACTTCGCGTTACCCGAGTATCCCCACCATACTCGCTGCACTGGCGCGAACGGAACACGAAGCCAATATTTTTGGCGAAGCCAACTGCCAAGATGGAAGGGTAGTCGGGTCTAACTAGGGAGCCGTCTGATTGGTTGACTTTTTTTACCTGCGCGTGGCGAGACCATGCACTGAGCGAAGAATTCCCGTGTAGTTCGGGTTTACACCCCAATA
>CAKNYM010050345.1:59723-83799 GCA_932195095.1 Andricus curvator
CAATCTGGTATTTTCGGAGGAAATTGGGCGACACATATTATGGATATCTTGCATGTTTGTATAATCTGCCCGTTTATACAGAGAGCTTGTATATTGTCTACTATATATATATATATATATATATATATATATATATATATATTGTCTACTACTTTCGGAGTAAGTTTGCCACCCACCCAACCTTTTGGAAATTTACCCACTCCTTTGGGTAGGGGCCCCTAGTTTTTGTATACGGTGTGTTCGCCCCTGAATGAATGAATGTGGGTCACAGTGGGCACACCTGCAGACTTGGTTCGTAGTTTTTCCTTTTCCCGCTAGGGTCGCGCAAAAGAAATTCCGAGCACGATAACTGCTTTACCTGCTCCCTGCTTCGCTTAATAGTAGAACACTGTACCACAAAAAGTAATTTTTCTTCTTTTCATTGTTACATGAAAAATAAAATTTTTTTGGAAAAAATTGAGCTGTACCGAGAGTTTGTATACCCTTTAGATCATTTATACAAAAAATCAGACAAAATGGCTTCGCCGTTTGGCCCGAATCCATTTTCTACGATTTACACTCGATTTCCAGGGCCCTTAATGCAACCAATCCCGACGCAACTGGAATGTGTACGTCATCCGCTTCTGATCCTTCTGTCCTAGAAAGCAAGAGCGGGAAATTTACGCGAGATAACATCGGAGAACACTGGTCCTTGGAGTCAGGTCTCTAGCCGCGCATGACCTTACGCGGCAGACGGGACAGTTGGAGATGAAGGTTTCAAAATTAGATTTAAATACTATTTATAGAGTTCCTTTTAAGATCAATATGATCGTAAAATTGAGAAAAGATAGATATGAAACGCTAGAGAAAAAATGTGTAATTTACAAAATTAATTGTAAAGATTGCAATGCAGTTTATATAGGGCGGACGCAAAGGGCACTTAGACTTAGGAAAAATGAACATGAAAATAATTTTCACAGAAGTCCTAGATATCACTCAGTCCTTTCAAAACATGAGGTTACACATGGTCATGACTTCAATTGGAATGATATTAAAATTCTTTATCATGAAAAAAATCAGAAAAAGCGAGAATTCATGGAGATGTTATTTATAAATAGAGAAGGTAACAAGGCTATCAATTTAAAGAGGGATCTCTCATGATATAACAAAGTATGGGATAGAGTAATTAATTGGTTAAAGTAATTTTCTTTGACTAGATAATAGAAAGAATTCTTTTCTATTAAACAATCAATTTCTCAATAAATAATTTTGAATACACTTAATTAATTTTTAATTAAAACTAATTTAAATATTTTCTTTACAGGTATATCAATTTTTTCATACCTTCAGTTATTCCCTATAAATAATCCCTGATGAGGAGGTCTAAATTGGCCTCGTAGTATAAAAAGGACGGAGAAAGGAAAAAGTGAGAGGTTGGTTTTTGGTTGACTTTTTCCCTTTTTCTCCCTCTTTTTTCATTATGTTATTCTTGTCTCCAATGAGCCGAAAAGTGAGGTTGTTTTGGAGTTTTATTCTTTAATTATCAATCTTTTTCCTGCTTATTTTGCAAAAATTATTCATGATAAAATGGAATTCTTTTCAATCTTAATTAAAAAATGGAAACATAATGGGACTATTTTTTATTGATGTTTGTCAGAAATTTGCATATAATATTATTTACTGATAAAGATTCATTAGTTAAAAATTTTTTAAGGATGTTATAAGGGTCATTTAAAATTAGATTCGGAATTCTTATTCTCCACTCTAGACTAAAAGTAATGTGTATTACGAATTAATTTATTCAAAAATATCATGCATAAAAATAGGGTTTTTTCCCGCCTGATCCAATTTGGACACTTCGATTAGTTTTCCTAGACATTCCATCGTTATTTTCAATTTTGTGACTTAAGGGCATGCTCTACGGTGACCACTTGACCAAACCAGTCCTCGGTTATGAAAATTTTGTTTGGTGTTCAACATGTCCAAACGCAATGATATATCGCTCTCAAAATTTGGAATCTAGGAAATGAGACAATAAATTGCGTTTGTATATTTAGTTTGAGTAATAATTTTGAAAAAAATTATCCATGTAAAAAAAAATGTGTAAAATTATTTTCATTGTTTTTGGTGCTCACTACGTCCACACGGATTGAGATATCGTGTTAAGAATTTGAACGATTAAAAAAAAAGCACTAAAGAACGTTTATATACATCAATATGTTTATAATTTCAAAGAAATTTCATTTATAAATTGATAAAATAGGATATTACCACTCGAGTCGCGCACTTTGCAGGTAATGTTTGGTTTGATGCATTTTAGATTTTTTGATTCGCGTATGTTTTATAACTGACATAAATTTTGGACTAAACCGTCTAAACATTCAAAAAAATAAATATAAACAATAACATTTGCACATTCGTTGCAAATTAAAAATTAAGTATCTGCACACACGTAACCTGTCATTATTTTTCGAGCATTTCTAGCAATTTCTAGCGGAGAAAAAAAGAAACTTTCAACGTCGATAAAGTCGAGATCACGTTACCAAGTTCGGTTATGAACTTATATTATAAACATTTTGATATATACAAACGTTCCTTAGCGCTTTCTATATAACTTTCCAAATCCTAAACACGATATCTCAATCCGCGTGGACGCCGTGAGGACCAACAAAATTAAAATAATTCTACACATTTATTTTTTATTTTGCTCGGATAATTTCTTTTCAAAATTAGTACTCCAACTAAGAATACAAACGCAATTTATTGTCTCATTTCCTATATTCCAAAGTGTAAAAGAGATATATCATTGTGTTTGACCATGGTGAACACAAAAAAAATGTTCATAACCGAATTTGGTAACGTGATCTCGACTTTATCGACGTTGAAAGTTTCTTTTTTTCTCCGCTAGAAATTGCTAACAATGCTCCAAAAATAATGACAGATTACGTGTGTGCAGATACTTATTTCTTTATTTGCAATGAATATGTGCAAATGTTACTGTTTATATTTATTTTTCTTAATGTTTAGACGATTTAGTCAAAAATTTGTGTCAGTTATCAACATACGCGAATCAAAAAATCTAAAATGCATCAAACCAAACATTACCTGCAAAGTGCTCGACTCGAGTGGTAATATCCTATTTCATATCAATTTATAAATTAAATTTCTTTGAAATTATAAGCATATTGATGCAGGGCATATTCTAACGGGTAGTTCTGCCGAATTTTGCAACTCTAAACAAAAATGGTCAGTTCTAAAAGTAGAAATGTGCAGTTGCTGAAGAGAAGGAAGATAGAAAAATATGAAGGCGGGAAAAAAAAATTAAGGGAAAAAAGAGAGAAAAGGAAGCGTAGAGAAATGAGATCGAGGAAAAGAAAAATAGTGGGAGGTTGAAATTATTTACGAAACAATATATTTCAATGTACATGTCGTTTTATACTAAATCATATTTACAATATAATACAACGTCATGATAATGAGAAAGACGGCATTCGGGTAGTTCTGAAATTTCCTTAGAATATTCCCTGTATTGATGTATACAAACGTTCTTTAGTGCTTTTTATTTAATCGTTCAAATTTTAAACTCGATATCTCAATCCGTGTAGACGTAGTGAGCACCAAAAAAAAAAGAATATAATTTTACACATTTATTTTTTACATGAATAATTTTTTTCAAAATTATTACTCAAACTAAATATACAAACGCAATTTATTGTCTCATTTCCTATATTCCAAATTTTGAGAGCGATATATGATTGCGTTTGGACATGGTGAACACCAAAAAAAAAATTCATAACCGAGGACTGGTTTGGTCACGTGGTCACCGTAGAGCATGCAAAAACTATTCAGGACTTTCGAAAAATTATTTTTACTAATTAAAATTCTTAAAATAATTTGGCACAGATTCGTCACTGAAATTCGCATCACTACGTCAACCACAGTTTGTTAAGTATATTTAAGAAAAATGATGAAAATTCCACTTTTCTTTACTTTTTCTTTCACTTTTTTTTCACCCCATTTTTTAGCATGTACCTAATAACGTTAAATATAAATGCTTTAATAAAATTTTGGCAAAATGTGTGTATAATTTGTACTTTTTTTATACAAATGTAGAGCAACGTACTTTACGAATCCTACTATGAGGCCAAATCATTCAGACGAATTAGCCTAACTGATTCATGTTGAAGACAGTAGGAAAGTTAGTCTTTATTCATATAAAGAAGTATAAGGTGAAGAAACGGATGATATGTTCAATCCTTTGCAAAATTAACGTCTGGGCATTTATTATTTACATAAATAAAGACAAAAGTCAATGATGACTTGCAGACTAGTGTATCATTTTATTACTTCTGCAAAAGTTGCTCCTCAAACAAACATTGTAATAAAGTAATGTTTCGGAATTATACTAATTCCCTCATCAGAGTAAAACGAAAAATAATGAAATTATTTTAAAAATTAATAAAACCGAAGAATAACTTCATAAAGAACTAAACTTAAATGCTCACCATTAAATATATTACGAAGATTGAAAACCCCCATTAAATGCCATTAAAGAAATTCACATTTTAAACAATTTTTCAATTATGTGAGTGCTCGTATGAAACTCAGAATACGTCATTAAAGCTTCTATATTTGGTAAGTCTGTTCTGTATTTGATAAATCCGTAATAAAAAATATGAATAAAAATTATTATGTCATTCTGAGACAAAAGGTAAAATTTGTAGGTTAGGAATTTTGAAATGGAAAAATGATATACGTAATTGATAAATAGTATATTGGGCATTCAGTGGGAGAAGTAGGCGATTCTAGACGAGTACGAAGTTTGCCGCGCGAGCGCGGCAACCACACGTGTCTAATCGCCGTCTCCCACAAGGCGCACATAAAACTTTGTTCAACACTCGCGATGGAAATGCGGCTGAGGAGGTCGTCTCGAGACGACAAAGTTGTCGATTCTTCAACTGATGACGTCACAGTGGCCGAAGTGAGTTTACTTTTCCGACTAGTGGGAAAAGTACTCACTTCGACCACTGCGACGTCATCAGTTGAGAAATCGACAACTTTGTCGTCTCGAGACGAGCCTCCAAAGTCGCATTTCCATCGTGGGTGTTGGACAAAGGTTATTACCTGAGACTAATATCGATGAAAAGTAAAAAAGAGCAGTAATAATCCATTTGGATAGAGTTATAAGAAGTTAAGCAGATAAATGATTAAAAATTTCAAGGTGAAACTGGATATCCACCTCCGGATCCATTTTTGATTAAACGAGCACTGACAAATTTCTATTAGATGGTGTACAATGCCATTGATGAAAGTTGGTGTTGTTAAAAACCTTTTTGATATGGCTATACTCCTTTCAGATAGAATTTTTCACATTAATAACTTGGATATTGTTAAGACATTTTTATTTTATATTAATTATCCTAATAACTTTGTTGACAAGCATATTAATAGAATATTAAAAGAATTGGAGACTAGTATATTGATACTGAGAGTATATTGAGACAGTATATTGATACTGAGAGTAATGTTGAGGTGGTTAATGCCAAGAACAAAATCATATCTATTCAATTTTTAGGCACACCCTCTAATAATATTTACAGACTTCTTAGAAATTATAACATTAAGACCATCTTTAGAGCTGATCATAAGTTTGATAGACTTATTAAATTAGGCAAGGACAAACTGGAGCTTTTAGACCAGTGTAATATAATTTATAAATTCACTTGTTCTTGTGGTATGAATTACATCGGTGAGACTATTCGTCCTCTTAAAATTAGAGTTAAAGAACATAGGAACAATATAAGACTAGCAGAAAAATACCACAGAGCCATTAGTCAACATTTAGTACAAAAATACTCGGGTGACTCTAATGCTATAAAAGGGGATGATGTTGAAGTCTTACACAAAGAGAATAATTGCTTTAGATGTGCTTTTGCTGAGATTGTTTTTATTAAAAAAGAAGGCGTTAAAGCCATGAACTTAATGACTGATTTAAACTCTTCTAATGAATCATACATGATGATTATAGATCACTTACATTAATCTCACGTCTTAAATCATTTATAATTTTTCTTTCCAATTCTTCGTCGGTTTATTCAACTATGTTTATGATAATTGTGAGATTTACTTTTATGCCGAATTTAAAAAATTGTCAGGTTCAGTTTGCGTTGATGACACCAGAGGATGAAATAGAGTCTACAAAAATCTGCGTACATCTAAAAAAAATAAAGTCTTTTACTCTGATTATTTTGGGAATTGCAAGGTTTCAAAAATAATTCCATTTTTTTGCATGTTTGACTAAAAACGGCGAAGTGGTGTTTTTGGAAAATACCTTGTTTCATGTGGATCCCGCGACAAAGTTCCCATAGAATAAATGAAAGTGGAGTCAATTTAGCGTAAGTTTAAAAAAAAGTCTCCTAGCCCTAATAGGTCACGAGATATGGCCTTGGGAACTGCACTCTTTATGCATAAAGGCACATGAGCGTACCGTAAAGTAGAACTACGGTTATATTTCGACATTTTTATCCCAAATAAGTATATAATTCATTTATCATGTATAATACGTCTTTTGTCATTAATAAATAAATATTTATAACAAAAGCTTGCTATCGCCACTTATGATTACTTTTTGGCCATTTTTTATTATTTTTGTGGAAAAAAGTGATTGTCTAATATTTGTATTTGTATTTGTATTTATTCATGAAAAGTTCCTAGGGCTAAATAGCCCTATAAGGAACAGGTGATACATATGACAATTAAGATGTGACGGCGATCGTTTTGACGATTGAAATCAAAAATAGATATTAACAAAGGTTAAGAACTAAACTATAATAAAAAAAATTGGATCCGGGATATCAACAGAAGGTTACTATAAATATACATACGCAAATATACAATATACATATATAATATGTTTTTTATCCATAAACAAATATTTTTATTAATAATTGTTTATAACAAAATCTTGCCATAACCACTGTTGAGTACTTTTTGAGTACTTTTGTGGCAAAAAAGTAATTATAATTGATTAAAAATGTGATATATTTTTTTCATCAATAAACAAATAGTTTTTAAATAATTTTTTGGAACAATGTCTTCTAATGAATACTTCTGCATTTAATTTCATACTTACCACCAAGACACTTGTAATTCGCAGTGATTTCTGTAAATTGTACATAATATTCTGTGACCATTTTTTCGCATTAAAAATCAGGAAGTAATTGATTAGTTGAAAGTAATTACATATAAAATGTGATTCATTATTTAAAAAAATCAATAAATAAAGAAGTAATTAAGTAAATTGGTTTTATCCGAAAGTTCTTTAAATAATTTCAGACAATAGTTCAATACGCTCAAATTAAGTAACTGAAAAATAAAGAGTTAATCAATTAATAGATTAAAAAATAATTTGATTGAATTTGTTAATTGAATGAATTACGGACTTCATGCGTGAGTTTTAAATTGTTTTCCTTTTTTTTCTAAATAAACACGCATTCGCACAACACTCAAGAGATGAAGTGTTTATACAAGATAAGCATTATAGATTTCCAAGCTTGTAAAATTTTCTAGAGTGACTATATTTTGATGACCTGCGCAGACCGTGATGTAAGTATGGAATTAAATGCAGAGAAAGTATTTATTAGAAAATATTGTTATAAACAATGATAAAAAACTATTTGTTTATTGATAAAAAATATATATCACATTTTTAATCAATTATAATCACTCTTTTGCTACAAAAGTACTCAAAAGTGGTTATGAGAAGATTTTGTTATAAACAATTATTTATTTATAAATGACAAAAGACGTATTATACATGATAAATGAATTATATATACTTATTTGGGATAAAAATGTCGAAATATGACCGTAGTGGTTCTACTTTACGGTACGCTCAGGTGCTTCTATGCATGTAAAGTGCACTTTTCAAGGTTATATCTCGTGACCTATTAGGGCTAGGAAACTTTTTTTTCAACTTACGCTAAATTGACTCCACTTTCATTTATTTGGTTGGAACTTTGTCGTGGGATCCACAGGAAACGAGGTATTTTCCAAAAACACCACTTCGCCTTTTTTATTCAAAGATGCAAAAAAAATGGAATTTTTGAAACCTTACAATTCCCAAAATAATCGGACTAAAAGTAGGGCTCTGACTTTGTCAATACCCGGTAACCCAGGTACTCGGGCGAGTACCCGATGACACGGGTATTACTCGGGTACCCGGGTACTCGGGTAATAACCTAAATATCGGGTACCCGGATATACGGCTATTCGGGTAATACCCGGGTACCCGGGCAAGTTTCGGGTATCAGGAATACAGTGAAACAAAAGGTGACATGATTATAAATGTCTGATAACCCTTCATTCAATTCGTCACCATGTCGCCTCAACGACCAAGTTGGATATGGGATAATTTTGTCATAAAGTGTTATATTTGCAGCAAAATATTTTTATACCAAAACTCAACGTCATCACTAAGCCGCCACTTACTACATAAGCACAATTTAGGGCCCAAAGCGCCGAACTCAAATTCAAAGTAACTTACTGCTTAACTTATTACATTCTACAAATGCAAAGCTACCGTATTTTATTTTTCTTACATTAAAGTAATTATTTTTTCGTTTTGCACTATTTTGCAATATTTTCTTTGAGTCTTAAAATAGGTTATGTTTTTTCATACTCTTAAATGTGGTATAATATTACAGCTTCGTTAGTTCTGCAATTAAGGATGACAAAAATGTTACTTCTCCTGCAACAGCAAGGTTTTCGTAACTTCATGGGTATTGTAGAACAAGGTTATCAAGTACCTTGCGAAAGAAGGATCTGGAAAAAGATTTTTGAAGCATATAATCGTGTGGTACAAATTCTAAAAAGAGATATCTCGAAAATTCGTAGTGTGTCTTTAGATACAGATGAATGGTCATCAAGAGCTCAAGACCCATATGTATCAGTAACAATTCATATATCGACGAAGACTGGAAAATTAGACGTTTTTCACTAAGTGTAAAACATTTATATAAACGGCCAAATGCGATTAATTTGGCAAGCAATTTAGAGAAGGTAATAGAAGATTGGACCTTGGAAGAAAAAGTAAGCTCAATCGTACACGACAATGCTGCTGTTGAAAAAGAATTAAGAGAATTTGTAAGAAAATCCGCAGAATAGTTACGTATTTCCATCACTCTAATGTTGCTACTGCTGCTCTAAGAAAAAAACAAGTGGAATTGAAGTTGAAGTTGAAAATAAGGAAACTAATTCAAAGCTGCCCTACCAGATGGAATTCAACCTTTCTTATGTTAATAAGATTTTTGGAAAATCGAGTTCCCGTAACTGCAGTAATTTCGGATCGGCCAAACAAAACCAGGCAAATAAATTTACATTGACGAATGAAGCCTGGAATTTAATTGAGAGCCTAGTGAAGGTATTACATCCACTGCAGATTGCAACGACCTTGTTCTCTTCTCAATCTGATGCTACAATATCGATAGTCCGGCCCGTAATAAAAGGTCTTTTAGATCATCATCTTAAACCTACTGCTGAAAACTGTAAACTCATCAAGCACTTCAAAAAGGTAGTTTCACAACAACTCATAGTACGATTTCGAATGCAATCTAACCGAAAAGTGGTTCTTACGGCTAAACAAATGTCTGCCCTTCTCGATCCACGGCACAAGTCACTGCAGTCTCGACCGAATGAAACTACAGGAACGAAAATTAGGAAGCATATTCAAGAATTGATGAAAGATGTGCTTATTACAGAATCTCCAAAAACAAGGAACTCTCAAACACCAATAGATTTTATTTTGCAACCCCAAGGGCAGGATAAATCGAAGCATATGGCATCTGAATACGAGTTGTACATGGCAGAGCCAGAAATAGATCAAAACAGAGATCCATGATCGTGGTGGAAATATCATTCCCAGATATATCCAACGTTAGCTGTCTTGGCAAATAGTTATTTGTGATACAAGTGCGCAAAATAGGTGATTGTGTGCGAGTGTGAATTTTGCAGCATAAGCCGCAGGCGAATGATGCAATCACACGAGTTACCAATCACCTATGCGCACGTGTATCACACGCTATTTTTTGCAACGCCCGTCCGAAAAAGTTGCTAGGAGGAGGTAACGAAAAATACTAATTTTATATTGCATAGAGTGGAGTAAAGACATTCTTTTTAAAAAAAAGTTTAAAAAAAAATGTCTGAAAAAAAAAAATGTTCTGAAAAAAAAATGTTCTGAAAAAAAAATTTTGTGCAACAAAATTTTGGGAAAAAAAATGTGAGAAAAAATTGTTGAAACAAAATTTTGTGAAAAAAAAGTTTTGAAAAAAAATTTGTGAGAAAAAAATTTTGAAAAAAAATTTGAAAACAACAAAATTTGTTGAAAAAAATTGTTTAACCAAAAATATTGGCGTTTATGCTCTTTTGCCGGGGGGGGGGGGGGGGCTACGAAACCCTAAAAACAAAACTACAATCATTAAAACATTTGTTCAAGTTAAATCTAAATTTATTTCAAGAAGATACCAACACCAGTGTTTAAAGTTACCTATGCCAGTGTCTAAAGTACCTCATCTCGAAAGTGCGCATGCGCAGCTTTTTCACCAGTGCCTAAAGTAAGCCATCTTCAAACTGCGCATGCGCGAAAATTATTCGCACACAGTCTGCTCAAATAAGGTCCTTTAGGCACAATTTAGAAGCATGCAAACGTCAACTTTAGAGGTGGGTGTTGCAAAAACAATATTATTTAGCAATACCATGCTCGTCATCTAGCTCTGAAAGAACATTTTCAACAGCTGTAAATATTGTGTCGCCAAAGTGTAGCTGCCTTTCACCCGAAAAAGCCGAAATACTGATTTTTCTGTATCAAAATCCTTGTCTTCTAGTAAACTATGAGTAAAAGAACATTTTACAGTGAAACATAGAAAAATCTATATTTAAAATTGTTAAAAATGTTAATTATTTCAGAAGTGAACTAGAATGTAATAAAATGTTAAAAGTTTCCTTTAATATTGTTTTTATTTTAAAGACAGAGTGGCCGCCAGTTAGAGAAAACCTGGAATTCATGGAATAGTCATGGAAAGTCTGAGATACGTCAAGGATTTTTTATAAAGATAATAAGATATTGCATTATGCGATTATTTGAGAAATTTAAAAACATTTTACAAAATTTCAAAATTTTTTTCAATTTCAAGGTATTTCAAAAGATTATATGGGATTGTAAGGAATTTTGAGATTAAGAAGGATTTCTAGGCATTTAAGGAATTTAAGACAGTTAAAAATTCAAATTGAAAACGATGAAAAAGATTTCAACCAAATAAAATAATATTTAACGGATTCTAAAAGATTCCTGGGAATTTTCGGGAATTTTAAAGGATTTATTATTTTCTAGGGATTTTATCAGATTTTTCGGGCTTTCATGAAATTTCTTGATTCGTCATTTACGGAATTCCGTGGGATTTACATAAAAGAATTTCACAAGATTTCAATCGAATCTAGAAGATTTCTAGAGATTTCTAAAGATGTTACGGAATTTTAAGGCATTTACTATTCTTAAAGTAAAATTGACAACAGTGATGCCAATTTTATTTCTGTTAAATTAATATTATTGTGCAGCGAAAATAAAGAAATTGGTTACAGAAATGTCAGGGAATTTTTAAATTAAAGTCTAGCGGCCACCCTGAAAGAGAAAAAGTTATTTTTCATATTTTTTTTAATTAAGGCAAATTAAGAAATCATTCAAAACAGGTTTTTTTTAAATTCTTGATGGTAGTGCATGGAGTCCCTAGAAACAATTTGTTGTCACCGCACGAAATTGATAAGTTCATCTTCAATTAAACAGTTTTATTTTAGCAGATAAACATTCAGTGCATAATAACAATTACAAAATTAATTAAATTTGAAACAGCAATACGAAAGCATATTTAACAAAAATCCAAAAGCTTAAATATACTCCTTATTTTGATTCAAGGGTATTAAAAAGTTGATAGTGTCTGGATGTAGGCAGTTTCTTTTTGCTGCTATGGCCGGCCCATCTGCAGAAAACTTAGTAACGGATTTCGCTGATGACGAGGGTACGGGCAACAATTTTTTGGCTAATTTAGCCATTGAAGGGTACATCAATTCGTGATTTTCCACCATTCTAGAGGATTCACGTCGTAGTTGATTTCCATTTCAGCTAAATATATATGATATTGCATTTGAGGACTCTTATTATTCTATGTATTGTTGAGGAGGAAGTCAATGGCTGATTTTTTACTATTTGAATCGTCCGTTTCGTCAGTTGACATATCTGCAACCATTTTTGGAACATTTCGGAAAATTTGTTGTCTCCCTTCATCTGTAAATTCAGCATGTAATAACTTCTTATGTCTAGGATCAAAGAATGTGGCAATCTGATGAACAGAAACTGCATCCAATTCATCAGTGTCCATTTTAAATGCAACTTTTTCCTTGAATTGTTTAACATATTTATCATCTGATACTTCAATTATCAAGTGATTCCGTAAGAGGCCTCCAATGATTGGTCGAACCGCAGAAATTGTGACGTCTGAATGCGTGCAAAGTATTTTAATTGCCGATTGCAATGGAAAAAGTAAAGTTACTACATTTTTGACAAGTTTCCATTGCATATCAGACAATTCATATTGCCCGTTTATCCATTCTTTTTCCGCCTTATCAGATAAGACTGCAGCAATAGGTATAAGATTCTCTAAAAACGTATTGAACATGCCATAGATCAAATCTTACCTATCAAGGTGTCCTTCTATCAATTTTCCAGGCGTTGTTTCTAACATTATTTTTTTTTACCAGAGATGATGCTGCTTCATCAGATTCTTCAAAGTAACGAATGATTTTTTTTCACTTGGGCATACACATCATCGAAACCCTGAAAACAAACCAATGCATCGTGAACACTATTTTGAATCAGCTCGATGGCACAAGGAATGTCATTTGCAAATATATTTTTGAAAAAAGCTGACGTCTGGATGTTGAATGCATTATGAACAATTGAATTGACCTTATCCTTTAAATCCCATTCTTTAATAATACGTTTTAGAGCTAGAGCTAAACTGGTTTCTGATGGATTGTCTTCAATCCTTTTACAAGAAAGAGACCAAATCTTCTATTTCCATTCCGTATTTATGTAATATAGCTTCACTAGTAAATATATGGATAATTTTTGTTCGACAGCCAGTCATCTATGGAAAGCGATGCTGTTTCGCATTTAGAAATATCATCTCGAATTCTCTGTCCCATTATAATATTTTCTAATTTTAATTGCTTTAACATGGCGTTGTAATCAGGATTTACGTAATCAGGATCAATTGCACTGAGAAAGTCACGTAGACCATCACTGGAAACGATTGAGATCGATAATTGTTCCTTTTTAATCATAGAACTTAACGCCTTCGATATTTCTTCCTGTCGAACCACTCCACATTTTTGTTTTAAAATACTTATCCGTTGCTTTTTCGAAACTGGGGCCAACTCACAAGGTGCATCTTTTTCTTGTTCATTTTCGCTGACGAAATGATCGTGATCAATATCTTCTTTTTCATTTAAGCTAAAAAGGACATGGAATGAGATTTTCCCAATAGGTTTGTTTTTATTTGAAATATAGTGGTATAAATAAATCAATAAATTAAAAAATTAATATATTTACCAATAAATTAATAAATAAATAATACATTTTTGTGAATTTGATAATTAAAGGAGAGACAAACCCATATTTTGACAATGCTACATTTCGATCCATTTTTTTTTACTTTATTTAATAATTTTAAAAAAATTGGTTCAAAAAATATTAAAAATTATTGAAATTAATAACTTAGATAAACGAAAACTGTTTTGTGTTGTTCCACTACCACATTTAAAATTTAAAATACATAATTAAATGTATAGAATTACATTATTTTTACAAAGGAAACAAATTAGATAAAAATATTTTATTATTAAAATTAACTTAAAAGATTGCACACTTTCACATACCTCTGTCCCTTTGGCTTAAGTGAATGCACATGACGAAGGAGCTTATTTGAAGTCGACGTTGAATGGTTGTACGAAATGTCTTTTTGCATATTTTGCATTGTGCAAATAGACCACTCGGCCGTTCGGACACAAATTCCCAAACCCAACTTGGTTTTTTACGTTCCGGGCGTTCTGACATTTTGTTTATTTCGTTTGATTCTCAAATAAGGGTTATGAAACTATCGGGTACCCGGGTACCCGAGTAATACCCGTGATCTCTGGTACCCGGGTCCCCGAGTATCCGAGTAAATATACAAATACCCGTCATAAAGTCCTAGCCCTAACTAAAAGACTTTATTTTTTTTAGATGTACGCAGATTTTTGTAGACTCTTTTTCATCCTCTGATATTATCAACGCAAACTGAACCTGGCACGATTTATTTTGAAAAATAACGGGCCACTACCGCTTAAAGAAGCACCTGACCATAAAAATTGACAGCGACCCTCGCTGTCGAAAATACGGCTTACGTGAGGAAATAACACATAACATCCTCTGCGACTGCGATGTGCTTGTGAGCCTCAAAGTGAAGCCTTTTGGAAATCATTTCTGTGAACTAGCTGATTTTGTAGACATCCCCTATTCATCAATAAACGCCTCTATGGAAGAAAACGACCTCATCGGAGAGGACTAGATTCAAGGGTACAGTACAATAGGTTACATCAGATAACCTCAATGATGTGGATCTTGAATGGCCCTCTCCATTTGCAATGAAAATAATAAGATTAATAAACCGCGACCCCGTTCTTTTAAAATTAACATGTAGTTTTAAATGGGAAAAGCTTCGTTTTCGAAAAAATGGAAAAAGGTAGTACTTGTTATTAACTTTTTGTAGATTAAAGTTTAGTCGCCTCTTCAGGAATGATCAAGAAATAATTTTCACCAAATAGATGTTAATTTTGACCCCCCCCCCCCCCAACCTCGTCATAAGTGCCTGAAAAATTCCCTAAAAAATTCAAAATAGCAGTTTAATGTAAAATTGATATTAGAGACGATACCCAGATAGCACAAAAAATTCGGTGAAAATTTCCTAAAAGCGGCAATGCAAGGTTCAGAATATTGCATTAAAAGGTTTAGGCAAGGTTCGTTCAACCAAGAAAATATCCGCTTATTAGGGAATATTGCATGGCAATGTTCAGGACAGTTTGGAAAATGTATTTAACTCAATTCGATGCGCAGTAGTATTCTGTGGCACCTACGGCTGCGCAGTAGTTTTTTTGGCCCTCCTAGAATACGGTGGGACATACATACCATGACTATTTTCCATACTTACAGAAAACATTAGAACAAATAAAATTTTGAATTTTTTTAAATTTTATTTTTTTTGCTATAAATAGTATCTATGTCCCCAGATGTTCCTAGAGGACCAAGAAAACTTCTGCGCACCCGTAGATGCCATAGACTACTACTGCACATCGAATTAAGTTAAATAAATCTTCCAAACTGTCCTGAACATTGCCGTACGATATTCCCTGACAAGCGGACATTTTAATGATTGAGCGAACGTTCCTTAACCTTTCAGTGCAATATTCCGAACCTTCCATTGCCAATTTCAGGAAATCTTCACCGAATTTTTTGTGCTATCTGGGTATGTTTTGGAATTTTTTCAACATGAATTATTTTTATTCGATAAATGACAAGTTTCCTAGTATTATTTAACTAATTTTGAATTGTTTCAAAAATTATTTTTTGCCTAATCAATTTTTTCCCCCTTGTAAATCGTGAATAGATGCATAGCCCCACAAAAAAGTAGGTTGTCTGAAAGACAAGAGTAGTCAGTAGTCACATCCTGTGGATTTTGGGTTGCTGAATCTGAATCCAAGGTCAGAATTCCACCATCACCGTCTGGTTTTTTTCTAACCTCAAAAAACATAGATTTTGGCTATTTTTGCATTGAAAAGTATGTAAAGAAAAAACCCGTGTTTTTTCCAATCTCGGCCGCTGAATTCGAATCGATAGGATGTGACTACTCTGGTTTGGCGAAACACCAAATTTTTTTCGGCAAGGTTTTACGGTGTTGTTCTCTGTGCGGCCCCTCCCCCAACGCAAAGTAATGGGCCCAGCGGACCAAAAAACACCATTTCTATGTATTTTTCGCCGCTGAATCCGAATTTGAGGTCGAGATTGAAAAAAACACGGGGTTTTTATTTACATATTTTTCAATGCAAAAATAGCAAAAAAACCGATGTTTTTTGATGTTAAAAAAAACGTGAGGGCGATGGCGGAATTCTGACCTTGGATTCGGATTAAGCGACCCAAAATCCATAGGATGTGACCATTGTTGTCCGTCGGACAACATAATTTTTTTGTGGGGCTGTGATATTATTTTCTGAAATTAATGACACCATTAATGAATATTGAAAGAAACATATTATTTTAAGGGTATTTGGAAATTATTTGAACAACTTTCATTCGCTCAAACAATTTTTTCCCCTTGCAGATCTTAAAAAAATACTGTTTGCTGGAATTAATGACACAATTAACGAATGTTGAAAGTAATATATTTTTGTTAAGGATATTTGGCAACTATTTAAACATTGTTGAATTAGTATTAATTGTTTAAATAATTTTAAAATATATTAAACAAAAAATATTACTCTTAACATTTCTTAAATGTGTCATTGATTTCAGAAAATAATAACTTTCCACGATTTACAAGAGGAAACATTGTTTCAACAAATGAAAATTGTTTAACTAATTAGAAAATATGTTAAAAAAAGAAATATTGCTCTAGGCATTTATCAATTGTATTATTTATCCCAAAAAAATAACTTTTTACGATTTACAGGAGGAAAAAATCATTAAGCAAATAATAATTTTTTAAACAAATTCAAAATTAGTTCAAAAATACTTGAAAACTTGTGACTCATTGAATAAAAATAATTCATGTTGGAAAAATTCCAAAAAGTATCGTCTTTGCCTTAATGGGAACGTAAGTTCTATTATTTCGGTCTTACGATCAATTTGAATAAAAAAGACTAGCATTATTCCGAATCAACACTTTAATTATAAAAAAGTTACAATCTTGCAACGTTTCGACCTCAATCTGTCGGTCATCCTCAGGCAATTATACCTCCGTTGAGTGTTGATCCAATCTCCGATGTCACGACGTGTAGTTGGACCGTATCGTAAACGTATGATTGAGGGGATTAAAATTAAAGGTATTGGATAAAAATTATTACTTGAATATTCCTTGAAAGGCGACTAAACTTTAATTTACAAAAAAAATAATAACAAGTAATTCTTCTTCCCATTTTTTCGAATACCAAGCTTTTCCCATTTAAACCCCCATGATATTAATTTCAAAAGAACGGGGCACAAGTTAATGTTGACCAATTTGAAGAAAAAAAACATGAAACTTCTTTTTCTGGAAAATAAACAAAATGGGGAGGGGTTCGATCAACAATAATCGAAAGTCGAATTTAAAAAGTGTTTAGAAAGCAACCGATGGATATTAGTTATTACTACTACCTGCATTACACATTAAAAAGCAACCTCAAGGTGTCTAGTGATCAGGCAATTTGAAATTTTCGGGTTTTTCCCGGCTTTTTTCCGACCACATTTTGTTCGCCTAACCAATTTAACGATATATACCAAATTTATGTCCTAAAGAAAACAATTATTTATTTATACCTGTCAAGCATATCCTCAATCACAGACTGAAGTGATAAATATTAATCGAAATTACATTGCCGATCACCAGTATGATACCACCTGTTTATCGATGATTTCTTAAGTTCTTACAATTTTAATTATTTGGGAGTTAAAAATTGTTCTCTTAAATAGATTAAAAGCTACCGGAATTCTCTATAAAATAAACCAAAATGAAGTCATTTTATCAACTTTTTAAGAATAAATTGCAAAAGTAGTGCAAATTTCAATGTTTTCTCAAAGTTTAAAAAAATCTAATATAATGAACATTGCTTAATGCCCTTGAGATCATTTTAAACGGAAATTTCTATAAAATCGCAACAACTTATCACTATTATTGTGAAAAATTTTGCTTACATTGTGTAAAATGTTTAAAGTTGAAATAAATATGTGGGAAAATTTTAATGTTTTTTTCTGCTGGAAGAAATTTTATTGTAAAGTATATGAAATAAGTAATCATAAGGTTTCTATTGAATTTACACTACTTTTGCAATGTCTTTTTTTTTAAATTGACAAAAGGACTTCATTCTGGCTTTTTACATTCTCATCCAGAGAAGGTATTAGATTTGTGTAAAATTTGACCCCCACGGTTTTTATCAAATGTCCACGTTTTGAGATCCCCTGAACCCAAAAAACAGTTTTTACGAATGTGTCTGTCTGCATGTATGTATGTACGTCTGTCTGTCTCTGAGTACGATAAATTTCGAAAGAATTAACCGATTGGATTGGCCTTTAGTATACTCTTTTAGCCTCCTAAACTAAAGGTCAAGTTCGTTAGCCAGCCATTTTGGATGAAAATTAAAAAAGTGAGAGCACTTTGAAAATTTTTGAGACCATTTTTTTGAAAATTTGAAAATTATATGTACGGCTGTTCATAAATAATAAATTAATTAATAAAAATAAATAAATCCAAAAGAAGAAACGAAAATTAACATTTTCAGCCAAACAACGCACAATACGAAAAAAGTCAAAACAAAACAAATGTTTCTTTTTGCACGCCCTACAAGATTATCATAACGACTTTTTGAATTTTCTTGAAAAATCGAAAATTCACATTTTTATTGCACAAAAAATAATGAAAAATTACAAATTTAATTTTACGGTCAAACTAGGCAAGATACGACAAATGATGATTCAACAAAAATCGTGCACTCAAAAAAGATCTACAAATTTGTTATTGTTCACTTTTTGATAGGATGTGTAGTTTTTGTTTTATTCGTAAAAAATAACATTAACAGTGAAAAAATCTGCCTGATAAGTGGGCACATTCTCATCAAAACTTTGCTTATTTAATTTCTTTTTCATCTCGTGTGTGGGTTTTCAAAATATTCAATTTTTTTTGTATGTTCTCAATACTATTTCTAACGATTAAAACAATAAAATAACTATCATTAATGCTCATGGTACTTGAAAATTTGTATTTTTACATTCTCATCCAGAGAAGGTATTAGATTTGTGTAAAATTTGACGGCGCCCCCCCCCCCGGTTTTTGTCAAATGTCCACGTTTTGAGACCCCCTAAACCCAAAAGTACAAATCATTTCAATAATTATTTAAAAATTTATCATATATATGTTCCAAAAACGACTTGGATACTTTTTTCCCCCCTTTTCAGATAGTTGGAAAAAATCTTTCTGATAGTATGATTTATTAGAAAGATACGGAAATATACGCTGAAGTAAAGGAATTTCCTTCTTCATTTTAAATCAAATACAAATTTAGTCATTTTTATCTGAGGAACATTGAACATAACATATGGTCGTTGCGAAGCGCGACGACCAAATCGCGCGCAGCAAGCGCGCTCAAACTTTTGAGTTTCTATTATACGATGAACAGAAACGAGCGTTGAGCGCGAGGTTCACGTGAATGGTTCGCGCGAGTGGCTTGATGAGAATGTGTTCCTTAAGGTCGATAGAGCCTTAAGTAAATTAGTTCTTCTTTTTATGTAAAACTGTCATAATTAAACCAAAAGCAGGTCATAACGATGAAGCTTACTTAGAGAGTATTAGCCCGCGAAGCGCGCAATAGCGAGCACACGAAGTGCGAAAACCTAGACGAACCGAGCTTAAAGCTTCAGGCGAATGTCTCCGAGCGCGAAGCGCGAGATGAATACCTAATCGACTGCGAAGCTCGACTTTTTAAGCCCGAAATTTTAATTCGGAAATTATTAATTTAAACTCTCAATAATTTACACATACAAAATAGAAGCTTTTTACACTTTTCAATTGAAAATGTTCACTTAAGTGCAATTAAACTGCAAAACTTAGTTTTTTAGACTTTTATAAATTGAACAGTTCAAAGATTTCTGGTTAAAAAATATAAATCCACGCTATCGTTTTAAATGCTCTAAATTAAAACTAATCCTCTATTTCAATTCGCATTAATAAAAATGTTAAAAAATGAAACATGTCCCTCTTCGAACTCAATAAAAACGTTCAAAACAAAATAAGTGCCTCTTCCTATTTAGAAAAACTTGAAAACACAAATTTCCCCTCCTACTCAAGAAAAATATATTTTTTAAATTATCCTCTTCCCATTCAGAAACAAATAAAAAAATCTTTCCTTAAACACAATAAAAATCTGGATAAGAAAAAAACGGCCTCTTCCAATTAAAAAAGAATTGTATCCGTTCCAACTCAATAAAAATCTTAAAAATGTAAAATGTACTGCCAATTTAACAAAAATTAAAAACTAAAATTTCCTCATTTCAAGCTTGATAAAAATGTTAAAAATACAATACTTCCCATTCTTCCACCAAATGAAAATTTAAAACCAAAAAAGTTACTCTTGCAATCGGGAAAAAAATTAAATACCAAAATGTCTTTATTTATTTTAATTTTGGTCGTTTCAAATTGATAATTTTCTATTATTATTTAAAGTTACAATAAAAATTGTAACATTGAAAGTTTAAATGTTTACCATTCAAGGCTTCCTGTTTCAAACAATTCAGTTTCAAATTGAAAATTTATTATTTTAGACTGAAACAATATTTGAATAGGATTTTAAATTGAATAAAAGCGTGTAATTATGAATATATTAATTTTAAGTTATTTTGACATTGAAAATAATGTATAAAGTTTCAATCAGATATTTCAATTTGCTTAATTGTTAAGGCTTTCGTATCAAAAAGTTGAATTTTCCACGTTAAAATTTGTAAATTTTTTAATTTTGAACAGGTTTAGAATCGTATTGTAAAATAATTATTGTACAATTTTTAACACTCGAACTACAGAGGAAAAGATTATTCGTAATTAACTCGCGTAATTGTTGTATACTTATTATAGTGGCATAGAAAATATCCTTATTCCCCCGAATATTGGCAGAATTAAAAATATATATATTTAGGTATCTTTTAATCCCATTATTTGCAAAAAATTGCTTATGTTATTTTAGTTTCCGCCGTTAATGGATTGTTTTACTTTAAAATACAAAAGGATAAAATGCATATGTACCGAAATAAAATAATCCATTAATAGTGGAAATTAAAAAAACAATTTTGTGCAAAAATAGACTTGAGAGATCCCTGAATATTTATTTTTCAATTATGCCAATTTTCAGGGGACATTTTGATACCAAAAGGAACAATTTTTAGGGCAGCTGTTTTGGGAGGAAAATAAAGCCTTTTTTGGACACGTTTTATTTATTCCTATTTTTTACCACTTTTAATAAACTCAGGTAATTACAATTTAACCATCCAAGTATTATGTAATACTTTGAAGGGATGTAGGATCAGAATTGCTCTAAAAAATACGATACTTAATACTTGAGTGGCTCCTTATTCAGGAAAATTATACCTTGAAAAAATCTATAGATACCTGGAAAAAACTGGGATTATCAGGGAATTTTTTTACAGAATTTGAGTAGACGCCCTGAGATAATTCTAAAGATAATATTTTGTAATATTTGTATTGATATTGAGCTGATAATTACTTTTACATTTTCCAAAATGAAAAAAACTAACACTGCAAAAATGTCGCTTCGTTTAAAAAAATATATTTGTTAATTAATTCTGTCACTTTCTGTAATTATAGGCATGCGAAATTGATAAGTCGCTGCATACATTTACTTCCTTATTACTCTGCTTTTAATTTTGTGTTTCAAATTTTGAAATAATTCTGAAGCAATATTTCAATCCAGATCTTAAGTTTCTGAAACCAAATTTTTCATGCAAATGTTCGTCGAGTTAATAGTTTATTGTCCCTTTGATGATGATCTTTCCGATTGAATAATTTACTGTATATGTATGTATATATAATTAAAAAAAAAAGTTAAACCACCACCGCAGGGTACCACGAAGAGCAACTGCCATCCAAAAATGTCAATAGCCCCCAGTAGCACCGCGGTAAATCACACCCACGGCCACGTCTCACAACCGTGAGATGGGTGGTCATAGGCAACGACGAAATCACAACGACAGGCCGGCGTAACCCTCGTGTGTCTTGAGGACATGAAGCGACCCAAGGATGACAGCTTTCTGCATTCATCTCGCAAGTGCATTGGCATATTTTTGGCACGCGGGTATGGCTTTAAGGTTACGAACCAGTGATAGTTTCGCACCTCCGAGAGCACCTATCACAAGGACAATTACTTGTACTGAATATTTTGGGTACAGTCGTTGTAGCTCTCTTTTAAGGTCTTGATACCTCTCCTCTTTTTCTTTCTCCTTTGCAATGATGTTGTATTCGGACGGAGCCGAGAATTCGATCACGAATATAGTTCGTTTCTCGAATTCTTGAAGAACAATGTCAGGCCTCGAGTGCGCAACAGAGACTGCTGCCCGAAAATCGTAGTTCCAGAAAATTTGGCACTTATCGTTTCGGACAATCGACTCTATCTCCCTTGGAGCGTTCGGCAGGGCAGGGTCGCGGCCAACACCGTAAGAGCGACAAAGATGGTAATAAAGCACTCTTAGGGCCGCATTATGTCTGTAGATATACGTTGTTCCCGCGTGGGTCGGACACCCTGATAGTATGGGTTCTAGGTACTCAGGGTGTGCATGACACGTTCTGCACCTATCACTGAGAACTTCTTGACATAAAATGCGCTCACGGTATGCTAAGGTGGAAATGACACCGCCCTGGCATGCGAAAATAAAACCCTCTGTACCTGAATTAAGCCCTGATGAAGCATGTTAATCGCAGATACCTTGTTCAACGCCGACAGATTGGAAGACCAAATCTGTCGAAGAAGATGCTTGTATCTGCTTCGGAGAGATTCCTTCACTGATGTTACGTCCTGAATGCGGTTTTGAGGCATGCCCAGGTATGTTTAGGTCTCTCCAGTATTAAGATGTCTGATAACACTTATATCCATTAGCTCAGGGTCCTTGGGAACGCCAGTAATCTTTCCTTTCTTCAGATGAATTTGGGCACACTTGTCCAAGCCAAAGTCCATCCCAATCTCTCCTGTGTAGTTCTTGACAATATTTATAGCAGTTTGAAGTTTGCTTTTACCAGAGGCATAAATCTTCAGGTCATCCATATCAAATACATGAGTGACCTTATGCTCGCGCTGATTAGTGTCGCCACAGAGGTATCCTGGATAATTTCTTAGTGCGAGAGATAGAGGCAGAAGTGTGATGCAAAAAAGCAAAGGGCTCATGGTATCACCTTGAAAGACGCCCCTCTGGAAGGTGACGTTGTTCGTTGTCACACGATAATTTCCAAAGAGGCATCAATCTCTCTATGCATCTCACTATGTGTGGATGTACCTTCAAGCTTTCCAACAGACAGATGATACGTCTATGAGAGGTTGAATCGAAAGCTTTCCGGTAGTCAATCCAGGCCATCGACAGGACGCGCTGATGGGCTGCAGCGTCTTTACAGACACACCTGTCAATTAGCAGATTCTCTCGACAGCCTGCTACACCTTTTTTCGAGCCACGTTGTTCGTATATCTCTCGCCATACAGGCTCAATTCGCCGAACAATCTAGTTGTTGGGGACAGCTGTAAAGATCTTATACAGCGTGTTCAAACAAGTTAATGGCCTGTAATTCTCTGGGTTGGACAAGTTGCCTTTCTTTGGCAGGAGTATAGTGCGTCCTAACAGCAGCCAGTGCGGAATGGGCGTCTCCGACTTTAAATATGAGGTGAATATGCGGGCCAAATGTTGGTGTGTAAAAGTAAACATCTTCCACCAAAAGTTCTTGATACAATCTGGTCCAGCAGCGGAAAAGTTCTTCGTGCCTCTAAGTGCTTTTTTCACCTCTTCGGCAGTGATTGATGGATATTCCTCCTCAGATTTTATGAGGTTGTCGCAAAACTCCTTGAAGCGGATGATATTATCAGTATCTTCTTTCAACTCTAGTGTTTTCGGGAGAGTCTCTCCAAAAAGTCTCTAACTCCTTGGGCTTGGGTGGATTTTTTACAGAAACAGGTAGATCGCTGAAGAGGCGATATATATATATATATATATATATATATA
>CAKNYM010050345.1:98461-121127 GCA_932195095.1 Andricus curvator
TCAAGCACCCCGATGGATGGTGAGAGGCAAGGGGACTCACCGAAATTAAGCACCCCGAAGGGTATAGACAACTACTACGTCCGCGTCGTTATTCCTGGGTAGAGCTAAAAGTAGTGTCAACAATTTCATTTTTCGCAATTGCAGCGCCATCTATCGCGAATCGAAACAAATTTTCCGAATAAAACTTACGTATTTCGTAAAGGAGAATCTGAATCTGTGATAAAAATTGGAGTTGCCATTTTAAATTACAAAGTTACCCCCACCCCTGCCTCCTGTGGGGGTGGGGGTGGGGTAAATTTTAGCAAATCTTTTTTCCCCCTCGAAAATAAAAAGTTTTTATTTCAGACATTTTTTCCGTAAGATGCGTATTTTTTGAGATATTTCGTTGTCTCAAGTTAAAAAAAACACCCTGTATACATATGTTCGCGAGCGAGAGAAGTTTATGTGAGAAAAAAAGATGCAATGTTTATAAATATTCTTGATGACAAGTTCATTAAAAGGAGCGGTCACTGAGAATAAATAATACAACTGAACTATTTTAATGTTAACAAAATTGCTCAAAAAATTCGAACTTGTCTATATTTAAATCATTTATAAAATTGATATACAACCAATTTGAACTTGTCTACCGAAACGACGAGGCAAGTTCTCAATTTAACGTTCGGACGACGACTCAATTTGCTAACAAAAGGTACGAAAGGCTCTCACTCATTGAAGGAATATGACTCAACGATATCAGAATAAGGATAAAAGAAGAAATCGATAACACTTTAAAATTAGAATTCCATTAAAATGTAAACATATGAAATTAAAGTCTAAAATGGAGAGTCAATGTGAAATAAGTGAAAGTAAAATAAAACAATGCACTGAATAAGTTATATCAGTCAATTCCGAACCATATATATATATATGAAACACTGAAACACTCGGCCTTGACTTCAATATTAGGGGTGAGCAAAATGCATCAAATCTTATCCATCTGGAATACTCACTCCTGAAGGCCCGGATTAAGAAAGCACAGGAGAAAAACTTCCACGAACAGCTCCTCGACAAGAGGATGCACGGCATCTTCCACAGAAATGTGGAAGATCAGTCGATGTCGTATGAGCTAACGTTTGCTTTCCTTAGATCACCCGGATTGAAGTCGGGCACGGAGGGCTTCATTTTGGCATGTCAAGACGGTGTCATTTCCACTCTAGCATACCGTCGCCACATTTTGAGCCAAGACATTCCCGATGATAGTTGCAGAGCGTGTCATGCACACCCCGAGCATCTAGGACACATACTATCTAGTTGTCCAACTCATGCGGGAACGACCTACATCCAAAGGCACAATGCGGCACTAAGAGTGCTTTATTACCATCTCTGCCACTCTTATGGCATTAGCCCAAATACCTCTCCGCTAAACGCTCCTAGAGAAATAGAGTCAATTGTCGAAAATGAGAAGTGCCGCATATACTGGAACTTCATATTCTCGACAATTGTTTCTGTTGCGCACTCGAGGCCTGACATAGTTCTCCTTGACTTCGAGAAACGAACCATGTTCGTTATCGAATTTTCGGCACCAGCTGACAAAAACGTCACAGCCAAGGAGAAAGAAAAGAAAGAGAGGTATAAAGACCTTATAAGGGAGTTGCGACGGTTATACCCGGAATATTCTGTTAATCTAATCGTCTTGATCATCGGCGCTCTTGGAAGTGCCAAGGTTTCACTGGTTAATAGCCTGAAAAGCATCCCTGCGTGTCAAAAAAATGCTGAGACACTTGCGGGGAAAATGCAGAAGGCGGTCGTCCTTGGGTCGCTCCGTGTCCTCAGGGTGCACGAGACTTTTGCCGGACCATCGTATTGAGTTCGTCGCAGACTGTAACCACCTATCTCACGGTCGTGAGACGTGGTTACAGCTGAAATTTTACCGCGATTTCGCTGGGAGCGGGTGCAATTTTTCAGATTAGCACCCGCTCCCGGCGAAATCCTGCGGTTGTCCTTATGACAAACTTTTAACTATATATATACAGGGTGTGCCAGACTCAAGTGTCCGGACTTGACTTATATAGCGATACAAAAAAAGTTGTACCAATCAGGAGCACGGTATAAACAGTCGTGCGTACGTGAGCGGGAGTCCAACGTAGTGTAGTGACTGCTGTTCCCCCCTCGCTAACCCCACCTCGCCCGTGCGGAAAATGCCTTTTTTAGCCTTATTTAAAAAAAGGCTCGTACCAGGCCCTGATAAGGTTGCCTGATTAAAAAATGTATATAACGGTCCTGGTCAGGTCCAAATAAGGCCCGGATAGGCTAGCCTTATTTTTAATTAAGGCAATCTGATAAAAGGCCGTATTTACGGCCCTGATCAGGTACGAATAAAGCCCGGATAGATTGCCCTTTTTATTAAGTAACGCAGTTTATTGAAACTTATCATAATAATGATAATGATTAATAGTCACTTTCGTAAAAAAAGGAGAAAATAGATTAATTCATGTTGAATTTTTTTCATCTAGTATATTAGATTTTTTTACAATAGTTTAACAATAATCTACAGTGCTCAGCTATTTAAAATGCTTGAAATAATAATATTGCAATTTCATCGCATTATTAATCATTATAAATAATAATTAATCAAATTCTGATATCGTAAATTATTTATTATGTATTATGTTGAACAAATAATTATTTTATTCTTGCTTTAATAAATAATTTCGTATATTCATATATCTAACTCTCATAATGGTATGAATGATAAACCACGAATCATGGATAAAAGATTTGACACAAAAAGATTTGATTTAAAATTTGAAGATTTGAATCTTGCCGCCTTGGGCAAAAGTTCGGCTGTGGTGCGCCAGGGCGCGCAACGATTTGCCTCTCTCGCAGTCGAAACGGCGCGTCGAGTGTTTAAGACAGGAGTCGAGGCGCCGAAAATCATACTTACTTGGCATAAATGCTATCGTGATAAAAAAGGTGGTTAGGGCGAGGCTCTTCTAATGCACTTACGGTCGAGCTGACTCTTTTGCTGCTGCGAGATATCCCTAATGTGGATATCTCGGTTGTATAATTTTTGTTAGTCACGACTGTGTACGCGCGCTGTACGGATACGGAAAATTTTATAATACTTGACAGAATTGAAAAAGATTTTAATATACATTATTGTACATAATAATATGTATTTTAATAAAACATCACCTTTGGAAGTCAGCATACATATTTTTATATTTATTTCATTCTCATTTGAAAAATAAGTAAGGGATTCGATACGAAATAATGACGGCCCTGCAAAGGACCTTAATTATTTTAAAGGTACAAAAAAGGCTGCCTGACATGGACCTTATAAGGTAGCCAATTACGGCCCTTTTAATTCCGAGCGTGACGGAACACCATAAGGGCCTGCTAGGATTTACTTATCCGGACCTTAAATATAATACGGCAATCCTTTCAGGACCTTATAGTGCCCGGATTTAAATTTCCGCACGGGCGGCGCTTGCTTCAATAACACTGTGTTGGACTGCCGCTCATGTACTCACGACTGTTTATATCGCGCTCCTGATTTGTTCAGCATAAATATTTAAGAACTCAAAAACTAAAACTCTAAGTGATTTTTGGAATAATATGGATAATATATAATATAATATATTATTATATAATAATATTGGAAAAAAAATATATATGTATATTTAAAAAAAAGGGTTAAACAACTACCCCAGGGTCCCACTGAGAGCAAGTGTCATCTAAAAAATGACATCAGCTCCCAGTAGAACCGCGGTAAATCACACTTATGGCCACGTCTCACTATCGTGAGATGGGTGATCACAGGGCACGATGAAATCACAAAAACAGGCGGGCGAAAACCTCGTGAGTCTTGAGGACACGAAGCGACCCAAGGATGAAAGATTTATGCATCCATCTCGCAAGTTTTGAACAATTGACTCTATCTCCCTTGGGGCGTTCGGCAGGGCAGGGTCGCGACCTTCACCATAAGAGCGACAAAGATGGTAACAAAGCACTCTTAGGGCCGCATCATGTCTGTACATATACGTCGTTCCTGCGTGGGTCGGAAACCCCGATAGTATGTGTTCTAGGTACTCAGCGTGTGCATGACACGCTCTGCACCTATCACTGGGAACTTTTCGACATAAAATGCGGTCACGGTATGCTAAGGTGAAAATGACACCGTTCTGGCATGCGAAAATAAAACCCTCTGTACCTGAATTAAGCCCTGATGATCTGAGGAAAGCAAAAGTTTGCTCTTGGTGAAATTTTCCAACCTCTGCTTTCTTTACTTCGGCCTTTAGAAGTGAAGCATCTAGATGGAGTAATGCACTTTCCTCACTTCTGATGTTAAAATTCAGGCGAAGGGTCTCGGCCGCTTGCTTCGCGGCTTTGTAAAGGAACGCTCCTTCGCAAATCATCTCGTGGTTCCTGACCATCTTTAGGAGAGGATCTGTGCCATTCGCAACGATGTAAGCTGTACTTAGAACAATTTGGTTATGAAGGTGACGTTGTTCGTTGTCGCACGATAATTTCTAGATGAGATAGTAAATCTAGTTTTCCAAAGAGGCATCAATCTCTCTATCCATCTCACTACGTGTGGATGAACCTTCAAGCTTTCCAACAGACAGATAATAAGTCTATGAGAGGTTGAATCGAAAGCTTTCCGGTAGTCAATCCAGGCCATTGACAGGACGCGCTGATGAGCTGCAGCGTCTTTACAGACACACCTGTTGATGAGCAGGTTCTCTCGACAGCCTGCTACACCTTTTTTCGAGCCACGTTGTTCGTACATCTCTCGTCGAACAATCCTGTTGTTTAGGACAGCTGTGATGATCTTATACAGTGTGTTCAAACAAGTTATTGGCCTGTAATTTTCTGGGTTGAACAAGTTGCCTTTCTTCGGCAGCAGTATAGTGCGTCCTAACACCAGTCACTGCGTAATGAGCGTCTCCAACTTTAAATATGAGGTGAATATGCGGGAAAAATGTTGGTGTGTAAAAGTAAACTTCTTCCACCAGAAGTTCTTGATACAATCTGGTCCAGCAGCGGAAAAGTTCTTCTTGCCTCTAAATGCTATTTTCACCTCTTCGGCAGTGATTGATGGACATTCCTTCTAAGATTTTATGAGGTTGTCGCCAAACTCCTTGAAGCGGATGATATTGTCAGTATCTTCTTTAAACTTTAGTGTTTTCGGGATCTTGTATACCTCTCTCCAAAAAGTCTCTACCTCCTTGGGTTTGGGTGGATTTTTTACAGAAAAGGGCAGATCGCTGAAGAGGCGCGATGGGTCAGCGAGAAACTGTTGATTCTCCCTGATCCATCTCTGCCTCTTCTGTATTCTCCTCCTTGCGTCAGATAACAACCGTATTTTGTGAACAATATGCTGCTTGATTGTCAGCAGCTTTGACTTGTTCAGGGTGTGATTCAAGATCCTTAGTTCTTGGGCGAGCTTTCGCACCCTTTCCGTGAACGATCTACCAGATGTCATATAGTCAATCACACATTGAACACGGGACGCATTCTGTCATGCCCATCCAATCTTCTTGTTCAGTTGATGCAAGCGTCTTTTGGTCTTTTGATCCATCGTCGGTTTTAGTCTTCGATTTGAATCAGCGAAAGGTCTTGCACCACCATAAACTGAGCAATTGATGGTCCAGAGGTCGGACTCTTGCGAGATATCTCCACGAAGGGAGGCATCCATTTCAGCCAGATCTTTGGGCTTAGGAGGAACTTGCATGTTAATGTTCCTCCTTGTATATATATTAGAGTAATTTTTTTGGCTTTTTTTTAATTCCACTTGGAAACCCTACAAATTGTTCCTTCTGCCGAGAAAATGACGTCTTAATTGTTTCAGAATTAAAAAAAAATATTAAGAGGTCGCTCAAGGACATTTTAGGGCAAAAATGCTCATTCCTAATTAAATTGACGCTATTCATTGATTATTTATTTCTGGCCACCCTATATATATATATATAGCCCTCTCCTCTTTTGCCTCACATTATTGCCACTATCTCTCGCACTTCACCATTCCGAAGGGTACTTATGCGGCAAACCTGGAAATCGAAAGCATAAGGTCACTCATGTATTTTACATGAATGATCTTAAGATATATGCAAAAAATAAAAAGCAACTACACCTAGCTCTATATATTGTCGAAGAGTACACTCAGGAGATTGGAAAGGAACTTGGGTTGGAAAAATGCGCCAAGGTTTATTTGAAGCCAGGAAAACTTAATAGCATCGCCGAAGAACCTGAGCTCGTCGACAGAAGCGCTATACGACACCTTAGCGCTGAAGAGACCTATACATACCTGGGCGTGCCATAGAGCCGCATTCAGGACGTGACATCTATAAAGGGTACTTTCCGAAGCAAATGCAAACGTCTCATCTGGCAGATTTGGTCTTCCGAACTGTCGGCGAGGAACAAAGTATCTGCAACGAACATGCTTGCCGTCAACTACTGGATTTTGAATCCACAATAATTTCAAATATTGCCTGTGTGTAGCGCTTTTCTTTGTTTGTTTTTCGCCGAGGAAGAGGTAAGAGTAAGAAAGACGAACATTGCGCGCGGTAAAATTGAAATTCATCAGATGAATTATGTAATGTTTTGAACGTGTTTAGATTCCTTGATATCGAGTCACGAATACCGAAACTTGAATGTTTTCACAACAGGATTATGCTGCGTGCAGAAGATATAATCGAAAATGGACGAGACCCTCTTCTTAAAATGGTCATGAAGCACGCAGAAGTGGGCAAGGGAGCGTTTCTGTACAAAGCACCGGAGGAGGCTGCTAAAACACTCGGCCTTGACTTCAATATCAGGGGTGAGCAAAATGCATCAAATTTTATCCATCTCGAATACTCACTTCTGAAGGCCTGGATTAAGAAGGCACAGGAGAAAAACTTGCGCGAACAGCTATTCGACAAGAGGATGTACGGTATCTTCCACATAAATGTGGAGGATCAGTCGATGTATGAGCTAAGGTTTGCTTTCCTTAAATCACCGGGATTGAAGTCGGGTACGTAGAGTTTCCTTTTGGCATATCAAGACGATGTCATTTCCACTCTAGCATACCGTCGCCACATTTTAAGCCAAGAAATTCACGATGATAGCTGCAGAATATGTCACGCACACCCCGAGCATCGAGGAAAAATACTGTCTAGTTCTCCAACTCATGCGGGAACGACCTACACCAAAGGCACAATGCGGCACTAAGAGTGCTTTACTACCATCTCTGTCACTCTTACAGCATTAGCCCTAATACCGCTCCGCTAAACGCTCCTAGGGAAATAGAGTCAATTGTTGAAAATGAGAAGCGCCATATAGTGGAACTTCATATTCTCGACAATTGTTTCTGTTGTGCACTGAGGGCCTGACATAGTTCTCCTTGACTTCGAAAAGCGAACCATGTTCGTTATCGAATTTTCGGCATCAGATGACTCAAACATCATAGCCAAGGAGAATGAAAAGAAATAGAGGTATAAAGACCTTGTAAGGGAGTGAGGGTAAGCACGTGAGGGCTGACATACTTCTCCTTGAATTCGAGAAACGAACCATATTGGTTATCAAATAGTCGGCACCAGCTGACAAGAACATCACAGACAAGGAGAACGAAAAGGAAGAGACGTATGAAGACTTTATAAGGGGGAGATGCGACAGTTGTATCCGGAATATTCTGTTAAGCTGATCGTCGTAATCACCGACGCTCTTGGAGGTGCCAAGCTTTCACTGTTTAATACCCAGAAAAGCATCCCTGCGTGTCAACAAAATGCTAAGACGCTTGCGGGGAAGGTGCAGAAGACGGTCGTCCTTGGGTCGCTTTGTCTCCTCAGGATGCACGAGACTTTTGCCGGATCATCGTATTGAATCCATCACAGACTGTAACCACCTATCTCACGGTCATAAGACGTGGTTACAGCTGAAATTTTACCGTGATTTCGCTGGGAGCGGGTGCAGTTTTTCTGATTAGCACCCACTCTCGTCGAAATCCAGCGGTTGTCCTTATGACAAACTTTTCATTATATATAGTTTAAAATTGTAACTTTTATTTTATTATTGAATATAATGATCAGTGATTTGTAACATATAGATACGTATGGTCTAACAATATATATAGATGCTTTCAACTAATTTGAATTTTTTTCAAGTATGGTTTTGTGAATCGGAATTGCTTATAAAAGTTATATATTTTACTTAATCAGTTTATATTTATTTAATTTTGTTTGATTTAGAATGAATAAACTGGAAATTAGACAGATTATCGACTACAATAATTTTAAAACTTACCATCTTTTTACCATTTTTCACAGTTTAATGTGTTCCCATATGTAATTGATTTCAAGTCTGAATTGCTGTAAAGTTTTTGTGGCTGTCAGTTTCTATAAATCAAGAAGAAATAAGCTTTCAAATATAAATTTTGAAACAAAGGACTCCAATCAGATTTTAACTTTATTCCATTCGTAAATTTTACTTTCACCTTATCTGATATTGAAATGATAATGCGTAGAAGTATAATTAAACGCTTTAAGAAATTGAATCGAACGAAATTATATTGCTTTTATTATTATTATTCAAGAAAAACAAAGATCGTGGAATATTAAATTGTCCTTTCCCTCCTTTTATTTCAACCTGTGATTTTTGGCGTTTCCAGTTTTATTTCCTATCACTAAAGTGATCACTATAATAAATACAAATGTAATCTACCATATAATAAAACAATATGAGAATACCATAACGTAAAAATCAAATTAGCGTCCAGTGCTGCAACTAGTAGAAAATGTATCATAGTTTATTAATTACATATTTAAGCTGGACTACATTGGAAGCATGGACAGTCGTTTTCACCTTCCTTACGTGAAGCGACTTCGTAAAACTATATAGGTAACTACGCGAAATGGAAAAATGTTCGCTAGTTCTTTCGTATGTTTGTGTCGTGAGATCCATGAGATTAGTGAAGTGCATAAGGTAAACGTCCCAGTAATCCCCGCGGTCCCAGTAATCGCCAGTTTTGAAGTGTAAACGCCAGAAGTAAGTATTTTCCGCATTAAAATACATTCCTAAAATATTTTTAAGTAAGTTTGAACCGTGCTTGTTATGGAAACCAAATTAGTTTTTTTGTACAAATAGTGCACATGGGTAAAAAAAATTGATTTGTATTGCCGGTGGCCATGAGTCACGAAACGTGGAAAATAGCTTAACATTTAGGTTATGAAAGACGTTTCTTTGTTTAAGCTTTTAATATGTCAAGAAATTACTTGATCCGGACGAAAATTATTTTTTTGTAATGAAAGATCATTTTTGTTTAATAAAATTAAGCAAATTCTTCATTTAGTACCTTCCCGTTCGAGAAATATCGGGCGCGATTATAGGGTCATTTCAAAAGCATAGTTGCTCGAGTAATCGCGGGACGAATCTGTCAAAATTTTATTTCCATATTTCGTTACAAATAATGATTTCATTAATTTCAAAAAGGCGTGAAATGAAATCGGAGAACTGACTTGTTACTGCGTGAAAAGTAATCGTAATATAAATTAGTGCTTTAAACTGAAAAAAGGTGGTGTAAAATATTGGCATGACTATTATAGTGATTTCATCAGCAATTTTTTAGTTTATCATTTTTTAGTGAAGTTAATATTTATTGAGTAGTTTTTCATTAGCTAACATTAATCTATACTGCATAATATAAAGAAAAATGTGTAACAGATATATAATTATTGATACACTGAAAATTTTTTTTTTTCACAAAAACAACTATCACCTGTGGTTGAACCTAACCTAGTTGAAATAACAAGGATTCCAGTTTAAAAGAATCACGAACATAAGGTTAATCGTACTAATACAAACCTAGTCACTCGGAATTAAAGAACACTAGTTCGATTAACCATGAAATCTATTTAATATTGTCATGATGTTGATTACAAAGTTCCAATGTCAAAATAATTTTTTTCTATGTTTATTACTTTGTCACTGCAGTCCTAGAAAAAAATAATGTTAAACGTATTAATGAATATACACGGTATTTGCGCTTACTTCACCTGTATAAATATAACATTTTTGCTCTGAATATAATGCATGACTGCATGCATGTATTGTTAATGTTTGGTTATGTCTACTTTTACTAATTTGCCCCTAAAATCAGGTACCCGCTGTGCAGGGGTTTAGTACTTGACAGAAAAATTTTAACTTTATATAAATCCGATATATATATATACGTGACAAGGTTTAACTAAATTTACTTTCTTCATTTGGTAAACAGCTTATTTGTTTAAAACATAATCAATATTTAATACAAATTTCAAATATAATACGAGAATCATATGAGGCAATCAAATGGTCGGATCGCCGCCTATCTAAAATGGCGGTTACCCTCGCGTCTATTGATTCTCGATCGGCCGGGACTCCGCGTATTTTTCAGAATTTTTCTACCGCGTGGTCAATAGTGTTGGTAAGTTTCAAGTTTTTAACTATAAGAATGGCTACATCGCTGGAAAAACTTAGTGAATTGCTATCGTCTTGGGGGCTACCCGATGATTTAATCCTGCTCTTTAAAGGTAAGTTCGTATTCTCACAATTTTTCGTCATGAAGAGAATAGTTTTCTAGGTTAGGTTTTCATATTCAGTCGTTCATTTCGAGTTATGTTTCTCAAGTCATAAAAGCTTGAATAGCAGTTTATAAAATATGAGTGAATTTATATTTTGAGGCTTAATTATATGTGTTCTAATTTTGTGCTTTCCAGATATCCATATAGACGAGTACGTTCTACAATGACTAACTCAAAGTCGTGTAGATTTAATTTTTGATGGAAAGCCGTTAGGACAAAAGATCAGATTCGAGGATCACTTTAAAGAATGTGTGCAAGGACTGATAGACTTGGAGTCCTCGACAAAGGCGGAAATTTCAATTTCAAGACTAAAAAAATCTCATATTATTTATGTATGTTTAGAAAGTTGAATTAAAGAAAATATTTAAGGATATTTAAAAGTAAATCGAATTATTTATATTTTACAATCCTCAATTATTTTAATTAATTCCCATCGAATTCCCGAGCAAGTGAAGCCCCCACTTTACTAGAACATTTTAGTTAGGTTAACAATTATACTTTTGCTGCATTAGCAATAATACTATATTTATAATACCTATACATATATTGTTGAACTAACAGATTATTCCTTGTCATTTTGACTTGTTTTCCCTAGTAAAAAAAAAAACAAGAAACTTGGTTAATTCAACTTTATTTCGTTGTTATTTCATCTAAACTAGAACCTTGTTATTTTAGCTAGGATTACAAAGTTGGCGCCTGTCCTAACAAGGCAAAATAGTTGATTCCTTGTAGACGGGTGCAAGGAATTTTTTTCGGTGTAGTTTTAATGTTCTGACAACGTCAACAGAACATAACCTCCAAATACACATGATTTTTTTAGTCACTGCAATTTATCAAATTTCGTCATTGTGTTTATAATTTATGTTGAAAAAAAGTTAATTTTACAAATTACCAGTGTGTAAATTTTTGCATCCCATATGTAATTATGTTGTACTTAGTCATTTTATAGAACAAAGTTAGGTTATATGACTTTTTATACAACAATACAGGAAAGTGTTAATAATTTTTCATTATAATATTCAGTATTATAAAAGAATTTCATCATTGTAGTTGTGTAGTTATCACTTATCGTGATAAAAATTCTAATAAATATTTACTTCGATTTATTTTTGAGACCACTTTATTTCTTATAAAATAAAATATTAATTTTATTCGAAAATATTTTTAATTGAAATAAAAACTAAAATTTTAAAAGAAAATTCATTTTTATTATGATTAATTATTATAATGTCCATCAGACGTATTGGAACTATCAGAAGATTCGATTTTGAGGTTATGTTTCGACGGATATATTTCATCTCGGAGGCCTCAATCTCTCAATCAATATAAAACTAACAATACATCTTTCATTTCATTAAAGTATACTTAATATACAAAGATACACTTGAAATACACGTCCAAATCACTAAAAACTGATTTCAAGAAAACTTAACCTTTTTGGCGAAGACTGGGACAACGACTGGCGATTACTAGTACATGGCAGATTTGGAAATGGCGGTGACTGGGACATCGGTGCTGTTTGACTTTCAATTGTTTATCAATAAGAAGTAATATTAAATATAATGTAAAACCAATTTTTATAATATTCTAGGATGTTTAATGCTTCAATCAGTACCAATATTTTTTTAACTAATCCTTCCAAAACAATTTTCTAAATATTTGAAGTCAATGAAATCTCTTATGGTGGCGATTACTGGGACATTTACCTTATAATATTTAGGAAAATAAGTAGATTCAAACAAGAAAGAAAAAGAGCTTCGTTGGAATTATATTACCATAATGAGAAACTTTCATTCACACTATCGGTACTAACAGCTGTATCCTTTTGTAGGTTATGTTTACAAAAAATAGCATCGAAAAGTTTGTCTAAACGTGCGAGCAACTCATTATGGTAACCCGAGTAAAAATGCTTCAACTTGAGTTCGACTTGGCCTTTTCGACTCAGAAATGAGACCTCGAATGAGACTTAACAGATGCGAAGGATTAAAATTAATTAATAAAAAATTGGTAAATATTAAATTAGTTATTTTTAATTTAAAAATTCAGAATCTGTGGGTCTGAACGAGTATAACCCTGAAAAAAGTTCCTCACAAAAATTAAAATGGTAATTTTCCATAAGGATCTCCCAAGCCGTTAGAAATACGTAAAAACAAACAACATTTTCGGTATCGTCGTCAAACAAGTATAATACAAATGAAAATCTATACATTAATTGCTTCAATATATATATATATATATATATATTGTGAAAAATATACAAAATTGTTTAATTATTAACAACGATTAACTTTTATGACAGTCAGAATGACCCGTTTTTCAGAGCAGGTATATACTCGAAGTTATAAACTGCTCGACTTGAAGTCATAAAAATTCGACTCAAGATATAAATATATGTCTTCAAGACATAGAAACTTGTCTCCAAGACATAAATTGAAGTCTGGCTCCGTCTCAATAAGGAGACATTCTGGAGTCGAACTTTTCGACTTCAGCATGTCCTGATTGGGGGCAATTCAAGTCGAAACCAAGTCGAAGAATTTTTACTCGGGTATGTAATTTCAACGAACCTTTTTCTTTCTTCTTTAAAGCTACTTATTTTCCTAAATATAATATGCCCTTTATCAATCTAATCGATCTCATGACACACAAATGTACGTAATAAGTCATTGATTCCTTATCAGAATTCTCTTGGTACAGTTAGTAAATTTAAAAGCACAGTAGTTTTCAGGAATCTTTATGGGTTTATTCAAGATTTTTGATCATTTAAAAATATTGAATAAAACCTATTTAATTCCCTGAAAAATTATGCTTGCTTTTAAATTCACTAACTGTGCCGTATACATTTTTTCGCGTTACTGAAATTTCAATTACATTTAGTTGAAATTTCAACTGTTTGGTTGTAATTTCAATTACATGTGTGGTTAATTTATCATTTTCAAGTAATTGAAATTTCAACAACGGTGATAGTATAAAACTTCAACCACATGTGGTTGAAAATTCAACCAGACATTTCTAACAGTGTATTTTGGTTTTGATTGTAGTATAATAAGGCTTTTAGTTTTCAAGTTTTTTTTTACTTTTAAAGTTCTTAGGAAACTAAATAAATTCGTATTGCTTACTCTTAACAAAATAGAGATAACTGGACTTTCAGTGTATATTATATTTATTAATATTAAACTTAATTCTGTTGTTGAAAAATCAACTGTTTTGTAGGAAACTGAACCTTTTTTTTTTCTTTGTTGACTGAAAAACCTTTGTGGATTAAAAATTCAACACTTATTGAAAATTTATTTCTCTGGGTAGAAAATTACCTTTCTTAACTGATTCAAGATTCGAAAACTGTTCATGCTCAATAGGTTATGTTCGTTGACAGCAACGAGATACGATCACTTTTTGAATATTTATTCCTTCTTCTTCCTTTTTTTAGAAAACAAATTTCGTTTCACTAATAAAAAGGATTTCTGTAGTTCATATGTTATTTATGTTATTTATGGCCAACGGCCATACCACGCTGAAAACCCCAGTTCTCGTCAGATCACTGAAGTTAAGCAGCGTTGGACGCGGTTAGTACTTGGATGGGTGACCGTTCAAGAATACTGACAATAGTGCTGTTGGCACATCGTGGGTGTGGTGAGCCCACACTTGTAGTTATTTATAACTACAAGAAAAACCTAGAAACACTACCCGAATCGGGTAGTGTCACGCCTACCCTGAAAGGGAAATGGTTTAATGGTATATATATATATATATATATATATATATATGATATTACTGCAATTTTTCGCCTAATAACATGATTTCCAGTTTTTCCACTTGTCCGGTCAGGTGACCGTCAGATTAACGGAAATCGGTTATCTGACGGTCACTCTCCATCCCTCAAAGATCGAAAACGGCCAAAGACCGAAAAAACATGATTAGGTTAAGTTCTATGACGGATTTTGTAGTCAAGCTGGACACTACAAAACCCATCATAGAACTTAACCTAATCATTTTACAAAAATATTTCAATAGACTTTTTTACTCCATTTTTAATGCAAAGTAACTTACATATAACATAAATTAAAAATGTAGGAAAAAAAATTTCAATTTTTTTAAAAAGCCCTCTAACGATTATTTTAGTTTTGTGCTTAAATTATCTGTATACCATCACAGACATTTATTCCGCAAAGTACCATTGAGTAACTAGACTTTTAGGTTGAACTTGGTTGGGACTCACCGTGATATACGACGCACAGAGGGAAAAAAATACTTCTTTGAGACAAAAATCCGCCGACTTCTCAAATCTCAACGGATTCAAGTATTTTCTTTTCAAATACTTAGAAAGGACGGTACTTTGATTGAGTATAAAGAGCATTATGATGAAATAAGCGAATGAAGTCTTTATTTATTGGGTAAAAGTAATAATTATATTTGTTTTTACATGCACGATTTGAATGGCATATTGGATTACACTTAACGTAGTTGGACGGACATTCACACATCCAACGCACCGCCAGACGCCGCTCAAAAAGCGTACTTTTGCGTTTGTCTATGGAGGCATGAAAACACGCCATTTTTATGATTGCGTTCTGAAAATGAATTTACGTCAGCAGATTCGAATTTTATAGATACCCAGGAAGTTCTTTCTAATCGTTTGTCTTTACGGACTGCATCTGCTGCAAGTTTTGGTTTAAAAATAGGGTGTTATTTTGCAACTGTATGAGGTATTGTATTGATGAATGCTCTTCAGTTCTATTCTTCACATGAATAAAAATGCCAAATAAGTGAATTTGTTCATAAAACTTGTTTGAACTATTAACTATATTATTATTTGTTGGTGTTCGTTTGCGATTAAACATTATTTTTAAACATTCTAATTAGAAAAACTGTGTAAGCAATGCATTTAAATTCCAAAAATGCAGCAGATAAAAGTTATGTTCATTAATTTGTTCATAACAATTAAACAAATACTTTAATCACCAAATTACAGTTGTCGATGCTCTGACCTTCAATTTTAAAGGCTATTTGCACAAATATGGGAGAAATACAAAAACGGAGCGCGTAGCGCGATGTAAATACATAATCGAGCGCGAAGCGCTAGAATCAACACCCGCGCGCCTCAGGCTACATAGCCGAAATCTTCAGAGAATATATGAATAATTATTTAACTACAATGTTTTTCATAATTTTGTAGTTTTGCTACAGTGTAATTTTAGAAAAATGTTACTTTTACATTCATTTTTATATAATTTTATTGATTATAATAACATTTTATATAAATTTTCGACTGCGATATTAAACAAAGATGAACTATTTCAATTGTATATTGCGTACCTACAAAAAATTATGTAATTTTTGCAGATTTAATCAAATTTACTGATAAGGGCCACCATTGTGTGCCGAAACGTTTACAGCAATTTAATTATTTTCCATTTATCTGACTCTAGAGCCAAAAACGAACGTCGAAATTCTCAAATAAATTCACAAATTATATATAATATTTGTATACAATATATCTAGATAATCAAACCGTTGAATTTTGGTTAAAAAGATGCCAATTTCCGACTAAAAACACTAATATAACCTAAAGTTGTTCGAAATTGTAAGTTTAATTTTTGAATCAAATCATTTTTAATTAAAATAACAGATTTCTATCGGTAAAAATCTGAAGATTAATGAAAATCTCAAAAATCTTATGATTTTATTTATGAAAAATACCAATTTTCTTACCAAAAAATTGTTCCAAATTGTAACTCATGTTCTTTGAAATTAAATAACTTTTGTTTAAAATAACCGATTTTTTCCCCCTAAAAATACCGATTTCTAGTGTGAAACACCAAAATAACCTGAAGTGATGAATATTTGAAAAGCACAATCCGCTTTAGGCAAAAGTCGTATAATATCCATTCAATTGAAATTTACAATATTGTATTATTTCTGAATAAAAAAATTTCTATAAAAACGTGACGAATATAATATTGTAAACAAACTTTGAAGGAATGGAGTAAGCTTCTGTAAATTAAAATTTAATGCAAATTACGTATTTTGCCTGAAGCCGATGCAAAAACAGAAATATGCAAATAACTACATGGCATAACCATGCATGTCCCATATTTTTTTTGAAAACACGTTTTATTGGCTTAAAAATTCTCTAACATTCTACCGGACATTGCTGTAATGCATAGTTCCAAAATAAAAATAAAGTAAATATTTTGCATAAAAATAAAACTATAATATTGTAAAATCCATTTTTTTTTAAGAAACGATTTTTTCTTCAATTCAATTTTTCACTTTCCAGTCTACTATTTGTCTCGTGATGCGTTTATAATGTTTTATGTTAATTACGATCTACAAATTTTTTTAAACACATGGACTTACACGGGTTTGACAGCAGTCGATTTTTGATGATCTGTATGTCGAAAAATATTAACTTTTTAAAAAATTTATTTATTGAGATCTCTAGAGCTCCATAAAATCTCGAATGTAGTTTTTCATTTTTTTTTATAATTCGATTTTTGAGAAGGTTTTTTCTCTCTTCTGAAAAATGTATCCAGATGGACTTACATACATGCTTTCATGGCCGCGACACCCTTCATTTGTAGATATAATATTCAAATTTAAGATATAAAACAACTTCAAGTAATGAAAATTCAAATAACAGAGTAAATCACATTTTGTGTAAAATTTTTTCATTTTTCATATTGACATATTTTATAGGAGATTACCAAAAATTTGAACATTTTAGACAATGAGATTATGTATATCCAATAATATTGATATTTTTTAAATTGGAATTGTTGCAGAATTAAATCGAACTCCGTTTGATTTAGCATATGTAAATTTCAAATATTTAAAAAATGGTTTAACAATTTTCCATTTTATATTTGTGATTTAGAATAAGTGCGTGTAAAGAAGACATTTTGCGTACTTTTTCATTTATAATTTCTCCACGAAGTCGTCAAAAATTTTAAAACATTACTAAACTGTGCTTTGATATAATTACAATATTTCACTGAAATAATATTAGAAACAAGTTATTATTCAAAGAAAAAGTGGAAATGACTGGGAACAAAAGTGGAAATTACAAATTACATGTTTCAAAAAATATACATCTTATAAAGAAAGTCTTTTTAGGAATGTTTTTCTTATGATACTTTATTATTATCATCATCATTGTATTATCATTATCACTGTCTTCATTTGCATAATTAAAATATTTCTGTAATGTGAATTAAATAAGTGAGTTTTAGTCACGGCGCTCGTAGTTTGTGACAATAATTTTGGGGCATCTACAAAATTATTCATTCGCCTCTGAACTCTGTTTCTCACAAGTATCTCTAGTTAGTATATACGAGATTAATTGTTATTAATAATTATATGTGTACATAATTGTGATAGAATTTTATTATATAAAAGCAAAATTACATGAAATAACACCTTTTTTTTTTAGTTGCAAACTCATTTCAGGGAAAATAAATTCATCACCCAGCTAACACAGTTACTAGTCCGAATAGTCACATAATTGTAACAAGATTAAAAAAACCAGTCACTGGTGACTTCCATGCTGGTCACCCAGTGACAATATATTTCCCACTCAAAGTAGTAACAAATTACAAGCGAAGCAGGTAACATTATCCCGCCATTGTAATCACATGCTTGTAACAAAGTGATGTTTGGAAACGCAACGTGCAATGACAGCTTAACCTCAAAATATACATCGTTTCGGAATTATAATTATGAATATTTTTGCAAAAATGTTGGAAAGGAACATAATTAAACGATAAATAAGTTCCAGAAAAGGGAGATAATATGTGAACAAAGCTTTTATAAAAAAACAGATATTTATCAGCTGAACCCTTACGAAAAAGAAATTACATTATAGAGGTTAGACCCAAAATGTATATGTATAAATGAAGATCGCTGCCGGCTGTTACCGCCATGTTACTAGTCTGACAGGGAACGGTTGCAAACAAGCCTCCCTAGTAAACTACGGCGATTATGCCGTTACCTGCTAGGAGACTGAGATACAAGTAACAATTCCTCTGATAACATGTGATCATTCAGGAACCTTTCAGGATGGTAACAGGTTAGCTGGGCAGTAGCAAAGATATTTTGTCGGGAGCCAATCTTAATATCAGGAGATCTTCTGATAAATCAGTAGCAATGGCAACACTGGCGTCTGCGTAGTTTCGTCGAAAGCGTCTTATATGTGTAGTATTATATATTAGGTTGATTTATGTGTGTATTATATGTGCATAATTAGTCGTAGGTATCGTAAGTGTATTTGCGCGAAATTGTATTCTGATTGGCTGTGACGGTCTAATGCGTATGCAAGTGTGTATGCTGTTGATTGTGTATACAATTTTTTTTTGATTCACAGAAGCTTTTTTCGTGAAAAAAAACCAAGCACAGTATTTTCGGAGAAACTGACGGTGTTTTTTTGCTTTTGCCAAGTGACAAAAGTACATACAAAATACACAACTCCAGACTTGTCAGAAAATTGATTTTAGGTTAGAGACGAGAGTCGGAAAATAGAATGAAGTTGGCTACGCACGATGCACGAGTACACCCTAGGCAGCACGAACCCACCCGAAATAACATTTACTTTTTTCACTGTTGCCCGGAAAGGTCGGCACTGCGCATGCGCCACGTCATCGACCAAAAATCGGTCACTTTTTACACCAAAAACAGGTGGAAAAACTGGCACTTTTTCACGAATTATAGAAAAAAGTAATAAATGTTAAAAGTGTTATACCCTACCAGCTGACGGACGACAACTTCAGAAGCGGTGAAGCCCTAGGCGGCAGAGGGGGCAATGCCCCCCCCATATATCGACCAGGGAAGAGCAAAGTATTGATTTGCCCCCCTCTGAAATCGAATGATTAAATTCATCGGATCGTTTGAATTTTTTTTTAAATCTACCTGAAATATTTGTGAAATAATTGAAGTATTTGTGCAAACCTTTCAATCTACCCAAAATCCATAAGAAGCCATAGAAACACAAGAGCTTGCATGAAAAAATGCATGGACGTGAAGGAAGCTAGAGTAGTATGCCAGGACAGAAAAGTGTGGCGACAAATAGTTTGTAAACAGAGTGACAATAGAATGAATGACGCCTGAAACAACGACCTTGGATACTAATGGGCCCAAGTGGGGAACCATACATAACAATTTTGTGAGGCTCTTCACTTGGGGTGATCGCTAGAGAGATTGATCAGCAACCTGGGTCGGAGCAGTGTTGCGGAATAAACGTGTCATTTAAATGAATAACACGAGAATTCCAGATCAATCTAAAATATTTATACCTAACACCTATATACCTATCTACCTTATACCTATATACCTACATACCTTGCACCTATATACCTATTCAACTTATACCTATCTACTCTATACCTATACACCCATATAAACACTACTCTTCTCAAACCGAGCAAGTCACGCCTACCCCGAAAGGGAAATGGCTTAATGGTATAATAATAAAAAGTAGATTAGCTACATCGGGATATTTTGGAAACGCAGTGAAATGATTTTCAATATCTTTTTCGAACTGACTAAATATTTTTGTAGAGTTGACTTAAAAACGAACATGGAAAAAACGGAATCAAAACCTATGGCTTAATGTCTCTGGTCAGCAAATAAAAAGAAAAATATATATTTTTATTAATATTAAATTGAGAAACATACCTACTTCTTATATTCTGTTCCATTTTGTCTACATCGTTTTATTTTTTAAAGAGAAACGTCTGTGCATAACCTAATTGTCGAGCGCGAAGCGCGAGTGTCGCAATGAGAATGCAATCGTCCAAGCTGCAGGTGTTTTGAGAACCGTCTATTAAAACAAACTAAAAACAATTTTAGTTCCAATTCATGACTGTAGTCCATCTGGGATTTGAATGTTGTCACACGATGTTTTCGTAATTAGATAGTAAATCTGCTTTTCCAAAGCGGTATTAATCTCTCTATACACCTCACGATGTGTGAATGAACCTTTAAGCTTACCAAGAGACAGATGATGAGTCTATGGGAGGTTGAATCGAAAGCTTTTCGGTAATCAATCCAGGCCACTGGTATATAGTGATCCAGGCTAGCGAGGGTGAAAGTCGCAAAGGGGTGACAGGATAAGAAGGTATGACCGAAGCGGTCCCAGGATTTTGCGGAACCGGGAGAGACGAGTTATCGTGCATGCTCTGCAGGGTTTGAGGAGCAAGACTCTCGAAGAAGATATCAGAACGAGAGTTTTGATCCTGCGTAAGGCATGACGAGCCGTTATGTTCCTGCAACAGCGCAATCGCTTAAATATAATCTATTCTTGCAAAAAGCTGCCAAGTAAAATTGCATGAATTTGTGAAATCAAAGTTGGCCAATTAATTTGAAAAAAAATATGCATAATAAATCAAATTACCATTAGTCATTAAAATTATTAGTATCGTCGATATGTGAGAGAATCTCAGTGTTTTTGTATTATAATTTTGAGAATAGAGCTATAATAAGTTTACGAGGCGCATTAATATTTGTTTATTAGATTAACATACAAGATATTAAAGCTATATAAATATTTATTATAACATCATAAGTTCTTTTAATAACTTTATATTCTATAGAGTTTAAACCTAATAACTTAAGGAATGTGAATATTCCTTGTGTATTTGGTTGATAAAATCAGAATGTTGTGAAATGAAGTGAAACAATAACAGAAATCAGAAAATTGCACTAGTTACGCAAAAATTTCATAGATAAAATATAATAGAATATTCTGTTATCGCCAATCTCAGCCTTTTCGGTAAAAATCTTTCAGGCTTCTTAAAACTTTTAAAACAGATTTTTTCTTTACAAAAGTATGACGAAAATGAAAAGGTACGCATTAAACTAACACAATCAACAATATGTATGATTATAATATAAAAATATATTTACTTATCTTATTATTGCCACCCAAGGGAAAAAGATGTGTAAGTGACTTTGCAGATTAAGGTTATTCTCTTATCCCTGACAATGGAAAAGTCGACCTAAACGACAATGTCACTCAAATGTATCTTTTTACATTGGACGACAGCAAGAGTAAATGCATAATACTGAAGCGTACATAATTTATATTTTTTAAATTTTACAGTGCTAAAAATTGTACTGTACTCATCAAAAAAGATTAAAAAAAGAAAACTATAATGAAGGGAAGGTCGTACCTCTTGCACATTTTTATCTTTTTTATGTGACAACTTATTGAAAATGCTGTAACAATATGCTTCGACGGTTTCAGTGCTGTGATTTATATCAGCTATAAAAGAAAAATAAGCTCAACAGGATTAAAATGTTGACCCGTAAAATATAAAAATACAAAAATGTCTAAAATTCGATATCTGAATTTAAATTAATTTACAGTTTAGCTTTTAATATTATCATAATAGAATCTTTGATATTAAAGCTTTCATCTCTTTTATGTTACTATTATTTAAGTAGAAATTTGTTGTTCAAAAACTTGATGTTTAGCTGACAATGGAGGACGTGGGGTTAAGCATAACACTTGCATCTGGCTTCTTCAATTGCTTTCTCCACACTTTTAAAGTCGCCCACACATCCCAAGCGTAGACAATCGTCGATAGGTATGCAATTACCTAAAACATGAAATAAACATTTAAATAATATTCTGAAATTAAAATATTGTTGACTTATATTATCGTGCAAAATGTGAATTCACTGTTTAAAAATAAACATTTAAATTAGTATAAGTACTAAGAGTGTTCAAAAAATAACTCTGAATCTCAACTTGCATTCTCGACTTTTTTGTCCCTTTTAAGTTAAAAATAAAGCACGTGAAAGGAGAAATGAAACGGATAATATTTAGAGGTCGCTCAACGCGTATTTGTCTGTTTTCACAACAACAACAAATGTTCTAAAAAACAGCAAATTATAAAGCAAAATTATACAGAATATAAAAGACGCTGCTCATTAAAATGAGTATTTTTTGTTCATTACCTTTTTTTTAAATTATGCATAATTAAGGAGATATGCGAAGAAAATTGTTATAAAGAAGCGTTAATATACATTGAAATTATGTTTAGGTTATAGATAGATAAACGTTTATTTTTTAGCCTGCTGGCCTTAAAAAA
>CAKNYM010050345.1:136127-152698 GCA_932195095.1 Andricus curvator
GGCAATGAACTTTCGAGTTCGAACTGCTAATCTATAATAATAATAATGCAATCTAGGTTTCGTGCCAGGCATAGTACTTACAGCTACACTTAAAGTAACTTCTGACCTGAAACTAGCAGTTGATAGAAGGGAAATAACGGTTATTGTCCTTTTTGACTTTTCTAAGGCGTCTGATACAGTTAACCATAATTTACTATTGACTAGGTTCAAATCACTTCACCTCTCAATTATGGCTGTTAAATGGTTCGAATCTTATCTCATTAATAGTTCTGAAAGAGTACAAATCAGCAATGGCGAGCGTTCTGATTGTGGGGAGGTTAAGAGTGGTGTCCCTCGAGGTTCCACGCTTGCACCGACTCTATTTAATATTTATACATCTGAACTTGGTTGTGAACTTCGACACTGCAACTATCACAAATATGCTGACGACTTCCAGCCATACCTCTCCGGGCCTATTGCCACTCTTAAGAGCTTACTTCAAAAGGTGCAGGAGGATACAGATTTGGTGGTGCAGTGGGCGTTGACAAACGGTCTCACTCTTAACCCTGCTAAAACTAAGGCTATAATCATAGGACCTTCTTCCTCTCCTTCATTTTGCAACAATTGCAACCTTACCTCCTCTCTTGAATGATGGGTGTATCATCCCCTTTGTGGATTTTGTGAAAGATTTAGGTTATATTCTTAATCGCTCTCTTACTTGGAATGAACAAGTAGCGGATGTTTCGAGGAAAACCTTTAGAGTTATCCAACAGCTTCACAGGAATAAAGAATCACTTCCTACTCCAACGCGTATCCTCCCAATTACGGCTACAACTACGGCTGTTTGGTATATGGCGATATCACTGATGAACTGAATGCCAAGCTTGAACGTACGCTTAATGCTTGCATTCGATTCATCTATAACATCCCAAAAAGTGAACATATTGCCCAGTATAGAAAAAGAGCAAGACTTCTTAACGTTGCCAAAAGAAGACAAGTTTTTATGGGTAACTTTCTTTATAGCCTATTCAGTAATGAAGCTCCACACTATCTTCTAAATCTCTTCTATTTTATTGACAAAGATCAACCGACACATTACAAACTCCGTGAAAGGAAAACAGTACTTAAAATTAAGCCACACCGCACCGCACGTGTAAAATGCAAAGATCTTTCACTATTCGTGGTGCTCGTCTTTGGAACAAACCACCTATAACTATTAGAAATGCAGCTTCACAATATCACTTTAGAAATCTCCTTTTTGCTTACTTATTTGAAACTTCAAATGCAACTCTCGAAATTGCACATTGGTAACACTTAAATCCTTGACTTAAAAACATATATAAGCATGCACATTAATGTGTTTACTTTTAAGTATGTATATTCAATTATGTACATTTACAGTATTACTGATAATAGACCACATATAATTATGTGTATTTTAGTTCATTTTTGTACTCTTGTTAAATACTTATTTTTAATTTCAATCGTTATATTGATCACCGTCACATTTTAATTGTAATATGTATCACCTGTTCCTTATAGGGCTATCTAGCCCTAGGAACTTTTCATGAATCAATGCAAATACAAATAAATACTATTCGATTTACTTGCCCTCCCACGTGGTTCATTTGTAACCCAAACGGGACAAAGAAATCGAAAATGAAAGTTGAGATTCGGGCTTATTTTTTTTAACACCCCTAATAAGCACTCACAAAACGTTGCTATTTTAGTAAAAAGACTATAAATAAAAGCTTTTGCATATATTATACATGTATGTTATAACATCACTACATATTATAAGTACCAGTATAGTGTATTACGTGTAAATACCTACCTTACCAACATTTTTTGTCTGCAACTTCATTTTCACATGATCAAATTAAAAGCTTAAGAAATTAAATAAAAGACACTAACTATATATAAAAAATGAGAACATTTTTCTGAAATGAGAAATATTTAGGACATATTAATCCTTCATCAATGCCTTTTATGTAATTTTTTAAGGTTTGAACTTGAATTGATATCTCATTTCCCGTGGCAAATTCATTTTAATGAAAAAGTAAAAATTATGGGGTACTTCTTTTCCAAATTCTAGAACTGTACTGAGATCTTTAAAATACCTGAATTTACGATTTTCAGAGAACCAAACATTAAAAATAATTTTATATTCTGAAGTGCCCCTCCGTAAAATCCCTAAGTTTTTTATTTTTGTTTATGAAATGCTTCTTAGAAATCCCTGAAGCGACAAGAGAAAGAATTGTCGTTTAAACTTTGAAGCGTCAAGAAAAGGGGTGAAATTGTTTTTAAAGAGGTCTAATTTTACGGGGTGGTACTTTAGAATATATATTATAGATGTTAGGTTTTCTAATTATTGTGCATTCAGATATTTTACATAGTAGAATTGTAACTTTTAGAATAATTATTCCATAATCCTTATTTTTTTTAAATTAAAATAATAACGTACATATTATTTCTATCCTTGTGTACAAAAAGACGACAAATTTTAAAGAAGCCAAGGAAACATTAACAACAAAATTACGTACCAGCATAAAGATGAGATTTTTCTTGTAAGACTCAGTGTAAACAGTTTCATCGTAATCTTCATTTGAAAGCGTGAATCCCAATATAAGAGACGGTATCACAAGAAATTGGGCCAACCACAGGAGACAGTATAAAAATTCCTAAATTTTTCGGAAAAATATGAATCAATGAAAAAGCATTGACAAATATAATATAACATGCTTAAAATTATGAGCTCAAAATTATCGCATAGTTTTTCCGTCTATACCCGAGTAAAAATTCTACGACTTGGTTTCGACTTGAATTGCCCCAATCAAGACATGCTGAAGTCGAAAAGTTCGACTCCAGCATGTCTCCTTATTGAGACGGAGCCAGACTTCAATCTATTCCTTGGAGACAAGTTTCCATGTTTTGAAGACATATATTTATATCTTGAGTCGAATTTTTATGACTTCAAGTCGAGCGGTTTATAACTTCGAGTATATACCTGCCCTGAAAAAAGGGTCATTCTGACTGTCATAAAAGCTAATCTTTGTTAATAATTAAACAATTTTGTATATTTTTACACAATATATATATATATATATTGAATCAATTAATTTATAAATTTTCATTTGTATTATACTTGTTTGACGATACCGAAAATGTTGTTTGTTTTTACGTATTTCTATCGGCTTAGGAGATCCTTATAGAAAATTACAATTTTAATTTTTGTGAGGAAATTTTTTTAGGGCTATACTCGTTCAGACCCACAGATTCTGAATTTTTTAATTAAAAATAACTAATTTAATATTTACAAATTTTTCATTCATTAATTTTAATCCTTCGCATTTGTTGACAGTCTCATTCGAGGTCTCTTTTCTGAGTCGAAAAGGTTCGTCTTGAGACAAGTTACGCCGACTTGAAATCATCATGCTGAAACCATAAAAGTAAGACATTGTCTTATGTCTCGTCTCAGCTTTGAGACGCAGCCAGACATCGATGTCTTGGAGACGAACTCAAGACATCGCCAAGTCGAACTCAAGTCGTAGCATTTTTACAAGGGTACGCATGAAAATGCATCTTACTTACAAAACCAGTACAGACATTTTTGCAAGACTTTAAATAAAGATCAGTGACACCACATGAATGCAGGATAAATACAATTCCCGAAATACAGATTCCTGAAGCGGCGACTGCATTAAGATAAGTAACAAAAATATCAACATAGCTATCTGGATAACTGACTAGCCTGCAAACCATGACAACAACAATGTCCTGCACCTAAAACGAAAATATTTTTGTAGTTTTCAAAAATTATTTTATCTCAAGTTTTATTTAATAAATAAATATATATTCGGTTTTTGCATTTAAAAATTCTAAAACATTTCCCTAGTGGCCAAAATATTATAACGAAATTTTCGTAAACAAAGCCAGAGCTTGAAAAAAAGTGCAATGAACAAAATTTAAAAAACTTGTTTTTCCATACTTTTTCAAGAATCTTAACATGCACACAATTTTCTGGTTGCCTTCACTACAAAAACTTTAGCCCATCGGTAAAATTTTGAATTTTTCAATTAAAAACTGAACAGATAGTCTCTGAAGTCATATGATCAAAGTTACGGTTTTAGGTCCCTTCTTTGAAACTTGAAATAGTTATCAAAATGGTCTTATTTTTCAAAAAAAAGATTTTGTCTTACTAGATGAACGTAACCATATCTTTTACCTTTTTCAAAAATTAGAAACTGATACATTCATTATTTCAAAAATAAGTTGAGTGAATGTAAATTCTTATCGTGTTTGATAGTAAAAATAGCACATTCCCCCAAATTTCTTTTAAAATAATGGGTCACAGTATTTTTGTAAGAACTTTTCTTTATTTTTTAAAAATAAGACCAATTTGATGACTTTGAGTTTTTTAAACGGACACTAGAACTCTCATTCTAATCATGTGACCTTAATCGACTTCAAGAACAAAAAATTGATTACTTCTTTCGGATGCCAAACGACTTTTTGCTCGATTTACATGATTCAATCACTTTTAACAATTTCATTGAACAATACAAGCATTTTTAAAAATTCTTACTATTTCTGCTACTTTCAGCTTTCCTGTGAGTCGAGATTTATAAAGAGTGCCATATCCAAGATTGACCGGCACTGTGTAGGTGATTACACCTGATGTTGCCGATTCAGAATTTACATTCTGTTTGGGTTCAACAATTACATTTACTGATTCTGCTGCAGTGGCAACTGGCGACTTTCCTGTTTCTATATTTCTGCTTTCTTGAGTATCAGTTTTGTTCATTTTGATCAGTTATCTATAAAATAATTAAATTATCATATTAAAAAATAGTTTAGGAAAATGCCCTAAAACAGATCTAACCAAATGTGATCTTAATAAATGTATTGCAAATTTGTCAAATTTTAGTAAATTAAACCGCCCATTCAAATATTTGTATATCTCAATGCCAAATTAATACGGGTATTAAAGGGTAGTATTAATGGGCCCACATTGGTAGTAAATATCCACCTAGAAAGACTACCCGAATCGGGTAAGTGAGGCAATGAACTTTAGAGTTCGAACTGCTAATCTATGTATGTATGTATTAAAGGGTACCTATATTCTAAAGTTTAATGATAGTTCTGAAGTTCTTTTGTTGATAAATATAAATTTATTACATGAGCTACTGAACTGGATGGGATTTGAGGTTGAACCCATTATGTATAACTTCTTATGTCAATCAATAAATTGCGTTCCATAATAAAAGGAGAACACCTTAGCATTCGTTATCAAAATAATTTACTTTATAAATTTTTTTAAAACTCTAATTTAAACGAGCTATTAATCTCTACATAAATACAATTTTATTATTTTGTTATAAAAGTTCTACTAATCTTTACAAACCTAGTAGCAACATTTTTGGCTTCGGACTCGAATCTAAATCGTACCGGTTATGTTATATTAATTATAATAATAATAATTTATATACTTGATTTAAATTTAAATAGGAAATTCGTAATACGGAATCTAAGTTTCAGCAGAAACTATTATGAATGGGCATCAAACTAGTAGTTGTGGCCAGGAGGTAAATACCGCCAAAATTTGAAGAAGCACTAAGTTAACAATATTATCAACGAAAATCAATTTATTAATAACGAAAAATTGTTAAGGAAAACATCTGTCAAACAAAGAATGTAATTTAAATGTAGATCGTCTAATTATCGGACGTACGAATGAAATATGAGTTACTTATTACTTACCTAGGAAAAATGTGAAATATAAAACTTGTAATTAGCACTCCAGCGCAAGATTAGTTACACGAAAGTGTTGCTAAGTGTTACACACCTCAATAAAGAGTGTTATATTATTTTATTTCAATTCTCCTTTGAAATTTCACCAATTCAAGTTGCGTCAAACAAACGTTTTCAAACGTTTCTCTTCGTACTGCGACACAAACTGGAGTCGGTACACAACATCGCGATTGGAGGCAGTCAATTAGGTTTCTGCGCCTCGAATTTGACATATACTTCAACGCATGCGCTATAATATACCCAGGTGAAATACAAATACACGAAGTATTCTGCCTAACATGAAATAAAATTATTTTGATCCCAAATAAGAAATTCGAAAGTTTTTTTTTAAATTAGACACTCCATGTTAAATAAAACAGGTATTGCTTCAAAAAGTACGAATTTTTTTCTGATAAAAAAGTGAAAATATGTCAAGCTGATAAAAAATGTGAAGATACGAAATGTACAACTTTTTTTCTTAAAAAAAGTGCCATTACCCAGGTTGAAAAATTCTACATAGTCAAAAAATTATCTATAATTTTCTTCACTATGGTGACTGACCATGATGTTACTGCTGAACCCCCCACACCCAGTCCATTATAACGTGACTTTTTCTTAAAATGACGAAAACTTACATAACATGACAGGGAACATTTATATGGATTTTTAAAAACGGTTAATTGCGAATCCTATATTTACAATAAGACAGTCTTTTTGTGTGAGATTAATATAAATTTTAAACTATAAGAAAATTCTGTATATCTTCAACTCAAGAATCTCTATATAAATTTTTGTTATACATTATAGTGTGAAAAAATGTATAGCTTTACATACTTAAGTATTTTCTTCTATAAACGTTGTATACAGGGTGGACCACTTTAATCTATTATGGGAAATAACTCAGAATTTTGGTTGGATATAGAAAAATGTTTCAGACAAAAGCTGAAGGGGGCAGAGGGGGTCAACTACTGGTAACAATGACCTTGACTTCGAATTCGATTTCAAGGTTATCTGAAGGTCAAAGTGACTTTTTAAAATAGAAACCCGTACTTTTGACCCCAGATTTGAAAAGAGCGGGAAATTTTACGTTCAAAATGATATTTTTATGAAGGTCATGACAAGGTCGAATGAAGGTCAAATTCGCGATAATGTTTAAATAATGGGTGTTAGCTCGGAATTGAGGTTGGGAACAGCAAAATGTTTCGGACAAAAGTTATCAGAGGCAGAGGGATCCCTACTGGTACCAATGACAGAATTGAGGTTCCCAGCCTCAATTCCGAGCTAACACCCATTATTTAAACATTATCGCAAATTTGACCTTCATTCGACCTTGTCATGGCCATGATAAGAACATTATTTTGAAAGTAAAATTTCCCGCTCTTTTCAAATCTGTGGTCGAAATTAGGGGTTCCCATTTTAAAAAATCACTTTGACCTTCAAATAACCTTAAAAATCGAATTCAAGGTCAAGGTCATTGGCACCAGTAGTTAACCCCCTCTGCCCCTTCAACTTTTGCCTAAATATTGTTCTATATCCAACCAAAATTCTGAGTTATTTCCCATCACTAGTAGTCTTGCGCGCGCCTATTAATTTTTTTTATGAAACAGAATGAACCAAATACTCATTTTTACATTCTCATTCTAATGAGAAGGTATTGGTTTTATGTAAAATTTGGCATAGTCGGTTTTCATCAAATCTCCACGTTTTGAGACCCCCTGAGCTAGAAAAAACGATTTTTACGAAGGTGTCTGTCTGTCTGTAGTCTGTAGTCTGTAGTCTGTAGTCTGTAGTCTGTAGTCTGTAGTCTGTCTGTCTATCTGTCTGTCTGTCTGTCTGTCTGTCTGTAGCCACGATAACTTTCGAAAAAATGATTAGATTTGATTGAGCTTTGGCACACTTTTTTATGGCCGAAAAATAGAGAACGAGTTCGTTAACCAGCTATTTTGGATGAAAATCCAAAAAGTGAGCACATTTTGAAAATTTTTGAGACCACTTTTTTGGAAGATTTGAAAATTCTATGTACGGTTATTAGTAGTACGCAAAATGACGAACAAAATATTCTTATGACTTTTCGTGATAAAAAAAAATCACTCGAGTTATAGCATTTTCAAAATTCCAAAAAACAAACGAAAATGAACATTTTAAGCCGAAAAACGCACGATATGAAAAAAAGTCAAGAGGAGAAAAACGTTGATTCCTGAACACCCTATAATATTTTCATAACAACTTTTTGAATTTTTTGAAAAATAAAAAATTCAAATTTTGATCGCACAAAAAATTAATGAAAAATCAAAAAAGCCATTTTTCTGTAAAACTATGCAAGATACCAGAAAAGGTCATCTTACCAAAATTGTGCACCTAAAAAAGATCTACAAATTTCTTATCATTCACTGTTTGATATGACGCGTAGTTTTTGTTTTATTCGTAAAAAACAGCATTGAAAATAGAAAAATCAAATTTTCAGACGAATATTACCAGCTACGAAAAAATGACTGAAACAAAATTTGTTCATCCAAGGAAGAGGTACAAATTTATTTGACTCATGTTTCGACAGGATGCGTGGTTTTTGTTTTATTCGTGAAAATAACATTGACAGTAAAAAAAATCAAATTTTGAAAAAACAATGCAAGGTACGAAAACATATAAATGAACAAAAATTGTGCATTCAAAAAAGACTTACACACCAGTAATCAATTTTTGTGGTAAGAATATATTAAAAATTAAAAAATTAACTTTTTTGATAAACGGCACAAGCTAAAATAAAATGTTAACTAATAAAATTTGTCGCCTGAATTATATCATTACTTTTCATTTGAAATCAAATACAAATTTAGTAATTTGTATATGAAGAACATATAACACGAAGCACAAAGTGCGCGCTCAGTGTATTTACCAAATCGCACGCCGTAAGTGCGCTCAAACTTTTTTGTTTCTATCATACGGTTCAAATGATTTTCAAATCAAATATCGAGCGCGAAGCGCGAGTCTCTGGATGAGAATGTGTTCCTTAAGGTCGATAGAACCTTGAGTAAATAAAGTTCCTTTTCAGTCTAAAATAAAAATAAATTTAACAATCACTTAATATGTAGAGGTTTTGATAATTTTATAATATTTGCAAACAAACTTTTTCTTTTCATCGAAGTCGAACACGAAGTTCAAAAATCTAGAGGAGCCTAGCGTAAAGCGCGATGCAAATACGCCCGAGCGCGTAGCGCGAGGTGAATACATAATCGAGCGCGAAGCGCGCCATGAGAATGTGCCCGCGAAGCGGGCAGATTTTTTCTATGTTATTCATATTAAATTAATGTAACAAAATATCTATATAAAATAATTAGAAGGCACCACAGGATGATGTCTGTAGCCTTCAATAAGAAGCTCCTTTTCATTTTTTTTCTTAGTTAAAGGAGTAGGGGAAACCACCCTACAGTAGATAATGATTTACAGTAGATAATCTTAATTAACTGGAAAACTGACAAAAATTGTTAATTACTTTTGTTATTATAACGTTTCAGCAAGGATACTATATTTTCTAACGAAGTTTCATTGAAATTTTATAATTAATTAATGCGTGAGAGTATAAAATTAATTTTTAACCTGAAAAAAAAAAATTTCACCTTTTCTTTATTCATACTTGTTAACTTAATGCAATATTTTTATGACATGATTATACATTAGAACCGAAGCTGGAAGTTTAATGAACAATATTTAATAATACAAATTGTTCTTTCTTTATTATTTATAAATATTTGAGGACTTTTTATTAGATAATACATTTTCCAACAGTAGATAACCAACAGTAGATAATCGGAAAATTACAAAAAATGTCTCTGTCAAAATTGGCAGCTCTGCGACTGTCTCGCAGTTGTTTTAATCTCGGTTTTAAGTTAGAGGTTGTGTTTGTTTGTTTATTTTGATTCGTGAAGTTTTTAAATTCAAATTATTGTAAATAATAAACTAAGAAAATAGTGTAAATTATTGGTTTTTAAAAAGCTCATAAATTTTAGTTGTGTTTTAAGGAGCCTTTCGGAAAAGATATCATTTTTAGGATTAAGGTATGTAAAAATGCTGCACTTTTCTGTCATCGCAGGTCAGGTTAAATTTTATAAAGATTAAACATCTTGTACCAATCGTACCAATCTCACGGTATATCGAAGATAAAAAAAAATGTCAATAATTTAAACTTTTGCGATTTTTGTAAAATAATCATAGTTTCAACTATTATTTACTCAATAAATTGATTTTAATTGTAAGTATACTAATGATAAATCATAATTATCCAGAATGGAGTATTCTGTCTTGTCTAGAAGCAATACCAGAAACGATTATCTATTGATGGACAAAGGTGTCAAAATCGCAGCCTTGACCAGGTCTAATAAAAATGTTTGACACAGCCAATTGATTAATTTCGTGATATTTTTTTCTATAAGAATACTCAATTCAATATGTAAGCTTTATTTAACAACGATAATCTTTCTTGATTTTTGAAAACTGATGCAGTTATATGCTGTTGAATTTTTTCCTATCTACTGTAGGGCGGTTTCCCCTACATAATGGATTTCTCATGTCTTATTTGTAGGTAAATTCTATCATCGTTATATATACACCATTAAACCATTTCCCTTTCAGGGTAGGCGTGACACTACCCGATTCGGGTAGTGTTTCTAGGTTTTTCTTGTAGTTATAAATAACTACAATCATCATCTGGAAAAAATTGTAAATATAGTTATAATTCAATTTATTATAATTGGCTCTTAAATTTGTTCAACACTTAACTTATTTGTAAATTACATTGCCGTAATCCATTTTTTTATTTTATAAATTAAAAGAAATGTTATTTCTAAAATAAATTGTGAATTGTTCGTTATAACATGCATATGAGTATATACATTTCAATTGAAAAAATGCTGCGAATAATATTAATTTTTATTATTATATAAGTTGTACAAAATTGAAGAACATGAATTATACATAGAATAATGGCAATAATTACCAATCTTTCAGTTTTCAAGAAATATGATTAGAAATTTTTAATTTGTCTATTTCCTCGGCAGTTATTGCCTTTACTCTATAGTAACCCATTCGCCACTAATATTTTATAATGCATTCAGAGATGTAGTGCATTTTTTTGATAAAAAATTAATTTTCTAATTTTGATCATAAATGATACGAGTTATCACGAAAAAGTAAAATGTATTTTAGTATAACTTTTTTATACGTGAACATTTTTATCATATCTGTTGTTTACGTAAAAATAAGTAAATTCTTGTATTATAAGAAGGAAATTATCCTGTCCATAGAACATTCCAGGCCTTTATAAACGTTAAAGTCTATTTCTTATTAAAAGCTAAATTAAACAAAAAAATTCCAAAAGATATAATTTTTTCCTTCTGCGAAAATCTGTTTTTAATTTTTTTTATAATAATTTTTTTAACGTATCGCATAATTTACTCAACAAACAAAAATGTCTTCCTGATATATTCTGCGACTGTACTAATTGTAGAACATGTCGAATTTTACATAGGTTCTTTATATAGACAAAGATTGTATGTGAAATATTTCTCATAAAATGATTGAAAGTATGAAGTATAAATTTTATTGTTGAAATCCACATATGTTATATAAGTAATAATACAAAAACGCTGCCCAAAGTATTTGGTTTACATTCGCGGACTTAAGTCGCTTTTTATATACTACTCTTATGAAGCATTGTTTTCATCTGATAGTTTAATTTTTTTATTAGATTCTTTCTCGTTACCATTTTTTAATTGTCGTTTTAAAATGTAGATAATATCTTCCATTTGTGAGAGTATCAAAGTTTGAAATTTAACTGCTCCATTTGTGGTTAAAAATTGATCTCTTTGGTTTTAAATTCAACCATTTGTGCAAAAAAATTTGAATCGAAAAAATATAAACTGAAAATTAATCAAATCAAATTTGAACTAACATCACATCCATTGCTCAAAGTACTTAGGTGCACATTTATGTCATTTGTTAAAAATTCGTCTTTTTTGGTAAAAAATTAATCTTTTTAATTAAAAATTCAAATATTTGGATAAAAACTGATGTACATATTTTATTCAAAATTCTTCTTCTCTGATAGAAAATTAATCTTCTTATATTGAAAATTTAAATATTTAGTTGAACATTCAACAGTTTTGTTGAAAGCTCATGTTTTTGGCTTAAAAAAACAACATTTTTTATAACATTTTTTTTATTGTATAAAAAATCTTTCTTGGTTGATAGATTCTGGTTTTTGATTTGAAAATAGTGTTTTTAGTGTGTTTTTTTCGAAATAGTAGCAAAACAGCGTCATCGCTTAAAAAAGTGTCAAATAGTGTCAATAGTGTGTTGAGCCCGAGGCCTGAATTTGTAATATTATTATTCTAAGGGCTGCCACAGCCTAATTTATTTGAAGAAAGTGACCTATTTAAAGCGAAAAAAGCAGAAAAAGTGTCTTACAAAAAACGTCGGATTGAAAAGTATTCGAAAGTATTGTATTTTAAAGGCGATGTTGTCGAAAAGCAGATTTCCAGAGGATATCTCGTAAGTGCGAAGCAATAATTTTTTATTCGACGTTTTTTGCAGCAAGACTAATTTCTAATCCAAAAAGTAACTAAAAGTCAATATGTGTATCAATAGTGTGAATAATGTTCTTTTGGATTAGAAAGCATTCCAAAGAATACGATTCATAAGACTTGAGAAAATTAGAGTAAAAATTACAAAAATGGAAATAAATTGGAAAAAATTTTCAAACTCAAAAAAATTTTATTGATTTTAGTAAGTTTATAACGATTTTAGAAAAATACAAGGGAATTTAAAAGAATTTGATGAAATGTTGAAGAATTCCAAATTAGTTTAAAACACTTCAAGACAAATTAAACACAAACTAAAAATTAAAAAAAAAAATCCATTGAATTGAATAGAATTGATTTAAATTAAAAGAGTTCAGGTAAATTAAAAATATTCAAGAGAGATAATAAAAGAATTCTGAATGAATTAGTAATAATTCATAGTGAATTGCAAATGAATTCAAATTAATTGCAAAACATATTTGCAAATCTCTTCAAATCTGTGAAAACCTACAAAATCCATCACTTCTTGTGAATGAATTCTTTAAAATACATTAAAGTATTATAAAATTCCGTGAAATTGTATGAAAATTAAAAGTATTCTAATGAATCCTGGAAAATTTATTGAAATACCTTGAGAGCTTTTAAAATCCATTAAAATCATTGAAATCTTCGGAAATCTCATAAAATTCATTTAAATATTTTAAAATATATTGAAACCTTGCAGGTCCTATTAAATAGTTTCATATATTCCGAAGTTCTAAAAAATTTTTTAAAACCCCGGCAAAATTTTGTTTTTTTCTCTTAAAGTCATTAAAAGTCTTAAAGTCTTGAACATTCCCTGGAATTACAAACAAAAAAATGTTGAATCTCTAAAATCCTTTCAAATTATTGAAATCCATAAAAAAAATGTCCTGGAATTTTTTTAAATATTTTAAATGATTTCAATAAAATTTTGAAAGTGAGTGTTTGGCCGCCCTAATTATTCTTGACAGAGGCTTAAAGTTCTTCTTACAGAAATTCCCTGACTTCTGCTATTTTTTCGAAATCCCTGACTTTTCCATGATTTCCAAGGCTTCCCTAACTTGCGGTCACCCTGGTTTCACTAAGACATATATGGGTAATTGTCAAATTGTAGGCAAATTTTAGCACCCATAGTGGCAATCACATTCTTATCAGGAATTAAATATTTCATAACGGAAATTGATCTTATCGCATCTGAAAATTTCAAATTCAAAAGGGATTTGATGAAAGAGAGTGCGAGCTTTTAAAAAGTTCAAAAGTGAATAATGTAACGCATGCCATTCAGGGAAAATGGAATATTTAGCTATTGTACCGTGCGGTAATGATGCGAGAACAATGATGATGTTTTAATGTTTTTTGTTTTTAATGTTTTAATGCCTGTTTTAATATTTATAAAAAAATAACAGATTTTAATCATAAAAAGTCACCTAATTATGAAAGAAAACAGCGCTGAGCAAGTAACGGAATGGCTTTTTTTTTCACTCCGAAACTGGTTTATAACGCACGTACAGGAATGACGTTTTTGTTGTCAAAATGCACTTTTCAGTTTTAATATCAGATTCTCAAAAAAAAGAGTTAATATTTTAAGCTCAATTTTATAGAGTCTTGTATTAAACGATACGCTTAATATTTATGTATTTATTACTCAACTGTAACTACAATATTTTACTAGAAAGTAAGACGTACAGTAATGGCGTCTGAAATGACAAAAATCGAAGGACAGACTTGAAGGTTTTTACAATATTATTTATTTGACTGAAAAAATGTGCATACATTAAATTGATGTTCATCTAAAGTTTATAAACTTGATACGTTAAGCGCTGTTCAGGTTACTGTCTAAAAAAAGGAGAAAATCAGTTTATCCTTATGCAAAGTGAGATTGGGACGCCGTACGGTAATGACGTTTGGGGTGTTCTTATACTAAATTAAAGTTACAAGCAACAGAAATGAAAAAAAAAAGAACTGACCATTTTGTAGAGGTTGATAATAAGTATTAATTAAATTTAAAAAAAATCAGTAGGAGTTTCTAAGTTAATGTTATATTACTGGGACTTCAAGTTTGCCTTCAATTTGACAATTACCCATATATTATCAGGGTTTCCGCAAAAACTTCATATTCGAAATTCCCTGGCAATTAATATTTAAAGACCAAAATTCTGAACTTGTAACTTTTTACATATAGGATCTTTTATACTAAGATTAAAATAAATTTGAATGTATGAATTTTCAATTGCTAGGCTGCCACAGCCTAATTTGTTTGGAAAAAGTGAAAGAGTCACATATTTAAACAAAAAGAGTGATGAAAAGCTATTAATTCCCATCCCAAAAAGTGACTAACAGTGACCAATGAGGATTAATAATGTGTCCAATGTCCTTTTGAATTTAAAAGAATTTTAAAGTACTCGATGATATTTATAAAAATTCTAGGTAATTTTTAACGAATTCAGGATAATTTCATAAGACTTCAAAACAATTCAACTTATATTCAGAAAGATTGGAAAAATTCCCAAAATTTCCTTGAATTCAGTTAAATTGGAGTGAATTTAGTGCAATTTGAGAGAAATGAAAAATATGAAAAAATGCATTGAATTCAGTAAGTTTTAAATGAGTTCAGAAAAATTCTAGGAAATTTAAAAGAATTTGAAGAAGTGCCGACTTCAAGAAAAGTTAAACAAAAACTAAAGAAATAAAAAAATACATTGAATTAAATAGAATTAACTGAATTTTGAAGAACTCGCGTGAATTAAAAAAAAATCCAGAAAATTCTGCTGAATTCAAAAGAATTTATACGAATTCAGGGTGAATTCATAATGAAATCTCGTGAAATTCTATTAAATCTGACGATGCTTCTTAAAATCCTTGACATTTATTCAAAAACCTTTAGAGCTTTTAAAATCTCTCAAAAAACAGAGAAATGCTCGGAAATTTTATAAAATCCCTGGTAATCTTTTAAAATATCGTGAAATAATAAATTAATTGAAAAAATTTCATATTAATTTGAATATTTAGTTATAAATTACTTTTTATTATTTTAAAATTCCCTAAAATATTTCAAATTCTTGCGAAGCTCTTGAAATCACTTGAAATTTTGTAATGTTCCTGAAAATCCCTTGTTATTTTTAAAAATACCCTTAGATATTTAAAATCCTTTAAAATCTTTTGAAATACCTTGAAATTTATTGAAGCTCTTAGAAATTCCTTTGGTTTTTAAAAATACCTTAAATATTTCAAATTCTTTGAATTAATTGAAAATTCTTTGTAATCTTTTAAGATATCCTAAAATCTTTCAAATTCTTTGAAATCTTTGATAATGCCTTAAAATATTTGAAAATCTTTTTGAAATCATACGAAATCCATGAACTCTAGTGAATAAATTTTCAGAAATCTATTGAAATATTATAATATCCCTTAAAATTACATGAAATCTGATGACATAACCTGAAATTCTGGAAAATTTTTTAAAATACCTTGTGAGCTTTCAAAATCCCTTAAAATCATTGAAATCCTCGGAAATCTTACAAAATCACTTAGGATTTCTCGAAATATCATAATAGGCCCTACAAAATCGTTCCATATTTTCCAAAATTTCAGGAAATTTTTTAATACCCGATGCAAATTTTTCAAACACCTTGAAATCAGTCAAATCCTTGGAAACTCCTAGAAATTTTTTTAATCTTTTCAAAGTGCCCTTTTAAAAAGCCCTCAAATATTTAGAATCGTTCTTTTTAAATTGTGATCGAAATGAAATATAATTTCTTATCAATAATTTCATGCAAAAAGAGCATGAAATACATTGGACAAATCAAAATTATATTTCCAAACTACCTCCTTTACGGCTCATTGGAGACAAATGAATAACGAAGGAAAAAAGAGGAAGAATTAAATCACTTCAAATCTTCTGAAGTACCCTGACAGAGTTTTAATCATTTCAAATCCCAGCAGGTTACCGAAATCAATTGAAAATTCCTTGGAATCTTTTACTATACCCTAAAACCTGGCATAGGTCCTATAAAATCGATCTATATTTTCGAGATTTTAGGAAACCCTTTGATACAATACCCCATATAAATTCTTTCAATTCTCTTGAAAATGCTTTAGAATCTTTTTAAATACTTAAAAATATTTTAAATCCTCTGAAACCAATTAAATATTCCTTTCAATCTGTTTGAGCAATTTGATCAGTCACTTAATTGCTAGTGGAGTGTATTG
>CAKNYM010050345.1:162698-181581 GCA_932195095.1 Andricus curvator
AAACTTCAATCATTAAAACATTTGTTCAAGTTGAATCTAAATTTATTTCAAGAAGATACCAACACCAGTGTTTAAAGTTGCCTATACCAGTGTCTAAAGTACCTCATATCGAAAGTGCGCATGCGCAGCTTTTTCACCAGTGCTTAAAGTAAGCCATCTTCAAACTGTGCAAGCGCGAAAATTATTCGCACATAGTCTGCTCAAATAAGGTCCTTTAGGCACAATTTAGAAGCATGAAAACGTCAACTTTAGAGTTGGGTGTTGCAAAAACCTACTGAAATTAGTTTAAATCGATATTTGCTAGTTGAATAATATTTTGCAGCCTAAAGTTCGATTGTTAGATAAGAAACTTTCTTAGACTATAGCCAGAAAATTTATAATTCTAAAGAACAAATTCGAGAAAGAGTTTGGACATGTGCAAAATTTTGAAAATCCCGTGAGCCTGGAATTCAGAGATTTCCATGAATTCGAGGAATCCATTTAATTAAAAAAATGCATAGAATTAAAGGAATACAGAGAATTCAAGGAATTCAGAGAATTCAAGGAATTCAGAGAATTCAAGGAATTCAGAGAATTCAAGGGAATCAGAGAATTTGAGGCATTCAGCAAATTCAAGGAATTCAGAGAATTCAAGGAATTTAGAGAATTCAGGGAATTCAAGAAATTCGAGGAATTCAACGAATTCAAGGAATTATGAGAAGTCCAGGAATGAAAACCATTCTATAAATTCTAAGGATTTTTAATTCTTTGTATTCATAGATTTCATGGAATACCTGGCATTCTCTGAATTCCTTAAATTTTCTTAATACCCTCAATTCTCAAAATTTCTTAAAATCTATGAATTCCTTGAATTCCTTGAATTCTATAAATTCCTTCCATTCTCTAAATTCTTTGGATTCTCTGAATTCCGTGAATTCCATGAATTCCATGAATTCCGTGAATACCGTGAATTCCACGAATTTCGTGAATTCCATAAATTTCTTGAATTCCTTAAATTTCATGAATTCCGCGAATTGCTTGAATTCCGCGAATTCCGTGAATTCCGCGAATTCCATTAATTCCGCGAATTCCGTGAATTCCATTGTATACCATTAAGCCATTTCCCTTTCAGAGTAGGCGTGACACTACCCGATTCGGGTAGTGTTTCTAGGTGGATAGTTTCTTGTCGTAAATAACTACAAGTGTGGGCTCACCACACCCACGATATGCCAACAGCACGCAGTATTTTCGAATGGTCACCCATCCAAGTACTAACCGCGCCCAACGCTGCTTAACTTCAGTGATCTGACGAGAACTGGGGTTTTCAGCGTGGTATGGCTGTTGGCCATTAATTCCGCGAATTCCGTGAAATCCATGAATTCCGTGAATTCCCTGAATTCCATTAACTCCGTGAATCCCTTGTGCACAATTTTCGACTTATAAACGCTACAATACATGTATTGGAATGCTCGACGGTGACTTCACGATTTACAGCACTTACAATACATGTATTGCAATTTCGTCATTCCAATACCGTGTTTGCAATTTTACCTTACTCTTGTATTGTAGAAGTGTTGGAGAATTCCAAACATTTTTAACAGTGTAGGGCTTATTAAGATGAAAGTATTAGAACTAGCTGTGAATTCGATTTTGGGCGTTTTAGCGGAGTCTATATTTGTTGGGGCTCATGTCATGAGCACTATGCTTCCTCGTCATGATGAAATAGCAAATAGATAATTTGCTTTATTAAAGAAGAAGGATTCATTATTTTAATAAAATTGTAAATCTCAATTTTTCCAATATTATAACTGATTAAAATTTTCTTAATCTTCAATAAAATATATTAATATTATAGAACAATGGATTTGTTTCGAGTCAAGGAATATTCGGTTTGCATGCATTAACTGTGAATTATGAAAATGAAAAAAGTTTGAACTATAAAAAACAATTTTTCAAGTAGTAAAAACGTGCTAAAAAATGCAATTAACATTTTTTGAAATCCCTGTGTCTGATTTAAGTTATTAGTGGTAAAAATAAGCCCTACGAATTTTATCAATTTATCTGCAACTATTCACAAGTTATCGTGTTCACAAAAAAGTGTAGCATCAACACACACATTTATCTACTGACGAACGTTAAATTAAATAAATTAAAGTTTTTTCGAAAATGTAACTATTACAAAGCTTTCTCTATGAGAAAGCAAAATAAATTTAAAGAAAGCTTTCTTATATTTATAATAATTTGGCATTTTAACTGTTAAAAATAGATATAAAGGATGAACCTCGTATAAACCCTTACGTAAGTACATAAACGTGCACAGTTGGGCAAGTAAAATCTGTGCACGTGCACAGTTGGGCAAGGGACATCTGTGCACGTGCACAGTTCGGCAAGGGACATCTGTGCACGTGCACAGTTGGTCAAGGGACATCTGTGCACGTGCACAGTTGGGCAAGTGACAACTGTGCACGTGCACAGTTAGGAAAGTGACATCTGTGCACGTCCAAGTCCACAGGAGCCCATCTGTGCACGTCTAAATTTCGACGTGCACAGTTGTCACTTGGACAACTGTGCACGTGCACAGATGGTACTTCGACAACTGTGCACGTCGAAATTTCAACGTGCACAGTTGTCACTTGGACAACTGTGCACGTGCACAGATGGTACTTGGACAACTGTACACGTCGAAATTTCGACGTGCACAGATGGGCTCCTGTGGTCTTGGACGTGCACAGATGGACGTGCACAGTTGTCCGTCCGGCCATCGACGTGCACAGTTGGGCACGTGCAAAGTTGCTACGTGCAAAGTTGTCCGTCACCCACGCACTCCATGAATTTCAGGGCTTGCACACCACACTTATATCTTTCTCTGAGGAAAAAAAGAGAATGGCATTTTTGGGGAAACGCGTTTTTCATTTTCATTTTTTTCACTGAATTTTCGAAAAGAAAAACTTTTTTTTTAATTTTTTACTTTGAAGTGTATCTTGAAACAAGTAAATTTAGGCGTGGAAAAGGTAAATTGGTCAAGTTGAACCCAAGATACGTCATTTAAAAAAAAAGTTGTCCAAAAACTCAAAGACCCACGTCTCCGCAATTTTTTTATTTTTCGAAAAATACCAAGCAATCATATATCCTGAATTACAGACAAATCCTATTTCGACATGAAAATTCCCCTGATCAGATGACGCGGACTCTACGATATCAATTATTTTCATTGTAATCGAGATTTCAAAAACATGTAAGGGATTTCAAAAGATTTGAAAGATTTTCAGTGATTTGAAAGAATTTAAACAGATTTCAAAGGATTTTAAGGCATTTTAAAGTATGTACTTCAAAGTATTTCAAAGAATTATAAAAATTCTACGGAATGTATCGAAATTTGCGAAGCTTTTAAGGGATTTTATAAAAGGACCCCTCACAAGATATGAGTAAAAGGCCTTTCGGTCAAATTCGCTATAACTTTGGGGAATGATTCTTGATGTGACTCTGATCAAAATTTGTTATGGGCATAACCCCCAATTATCAAGTGTTTAGGTATAAGAAGCTCCGGAAGGTAGTAGAGTGTGTTATTCTTGTGCTTGTGGTGACCGAGACCTACAAGTATATACTTCTTTACAGCTGTAGTGTTATTCTTATGTGATTGGGTATGAGCAAGAGAAATCCTGTGTGTTTGTGTGTGAGTGTGTGTGGGGTTGAGGGTATTTGTTTTGTGTGGAGGGTGTGAAGATAGTTCGTGTTTTGTGTGAGGATGAGTCAGATAGTATAACTGTTAATGAAAAGGGTGGGTAACGGTGTAGAAGAGTGAGTAGGGGGAGGGTGATGTGTGTAAATATGGGGGGGGGTAAGAGTTTTTTGTTTGTGTTTGGGTGCAAGTATTGGAGGGGAGAAAGGAGAAGAACGTGGCGGTTGTGGAGTTGGAGAGCTGGGAAGAAAAGTTGGGGGTAATGCGAAATAAGAATAGGATAAAGGATGAGGGAGTGTTCATCGATCACGATTTGACGAGAAAGGAAAGGGATGTGCAGAGAATGCTGTACGACAGGGCTAGGAAGGAGAGGAGAGAAGGGAGATCAGCGAAGGTAGGATATCGGAAAATAAGAGTAGACGAGAAAATGTGGGTGTGGGACGAGGAGAAAGAGCTGTTGAGGGAAGTGCAGGGGGATTTATTTCGTAGGAAGAATGGGGGGGGGGTAATGCAGGGTAGAGGAGTAGTGAAGGTTATGTACTGGAACGTAGCAGAGGTAAAGAAGAAGGATGAGGAGTTCTGGAGGTATATCCAGGAATTTGATGTTGTGGGACTGGTAGAGACGTGGGTAGAAAGAAAGGAATGGGATAGAATAGAACCAAAGCTGCCAAGGGGGTACAGGTGGAGACTCCAGGGGGCGGTCAGAGTGAAGAAGGAAGGAAGGGCCTCGAAGGATAAAACAATAAATAAGGAGGGGGAGATTCTAAGGGACTGGATGGAGGATAGAGGCTGGGCTGTGGCGAATGGTATGGCAACTGGGGACGAAGAGGGAGAATACACATATGTAAGTAAGGTGGGGTATCGTTGATAGACTATGTGGTCATGAATATGCAAGGATGGAAGGAGAAAGGTATTCTTTGATGGGGAGACGCTAGAAGAGATATAGGAGGATCTGAAAGAGAAGATGAAAGGGTGTGTGCAGAAGAAGGTATTTAGAAAGAAGAAGAAAAGAATGGTGAAGCCGTGGTGGGATAGGGAATGTAAAAAGATGAAAAGGAAGGTGAAGAGGAAGTACAAGAAGTGGAAAGAGGGTATTGCGAAAAGGGAGGAGTACGTAGAAATGAGGAAGGGGTTTAGATTGATGTGTAAGAAGAAAGAACAGGAAAAGGAGAAAGAGCTGGAGGAGGAGTTAGGAAATGTTAAGACAGAAGGGGACGTCTGGAAGATAATAAATAGGTTTAGGAAGCGTAGAGTAGGGTTAAGCGACAAGATAGGGAGTGAGGAGTGGAGGGAGTTTTTTAAAGAATCATTTCAGGGCTCAGATTTAAGGAAGAGAGATGATGGGAGTAAAAGAACGGGGGAGGCAGAGATGGAGGAGTTGAATGACGAGGAGATAGAGAAACAGATAAGGAAGTTAAAAAGGTCAAAATCAGCAGGGCTGGATGGGCTAGAGAATGAAGCATGGCTGTTTAGTACACAAGCGGTTAGTGAGAGGCTGAAGGAGGTAGTGAAGAAAGTATGGAGGGGGGAGGGATTCCTACGAGGGTGGAGAGAAGGATTAATAGTGCCTCTGTATAAGAAAGGAGATAGGGATAGGCAGGAGAATTATAGGGGGATTACGCTAATGAATACGGCGTATAAAGTATACGCGATGGTAGTAGCGGAGAGGCTGCGGAAGGATGTCGAGGGGAAAGGAATATTGCCGGATGCGCAGGCGGGCTTTAGGGCTGGTAGGAGTACTATCGACAATATCTACGTTCTGTAGCACGTGGTGGATAGAAAATTAGCGAAGAAGGGGTCGAGAGTGTACGCGTTTTTTGTGAATCTAAAATGCGCGTTTCCTTTGGTGGATAGGGGGAGGTTATGGGAGGCGATGGAGGATAGGGAAGCAGACAGAGGCCTGATCAAGAGGGTAAGGGAGATATATGAAGAGACCAAAGATAAGGTGAGAGGAGGGGAGGGGATTTCGGAGGGATTCTGGATGGATAGGGGGTTAAGGCAAGGGTGTCCGCTTAGCCCAACGCTTTATGCGATTTTAATTGCGGATATGGAAAGTAAGCTGGAGGCCGGGGTTGTAGGAGGAGTCAGGATAGGAGGTATTAGAATTTGTTCACTAGCATATGCAGATGACATAGTGTTGCTGGCAAGAAGCGAGGCGGCCTTGAAGGAGATGATTAAGAGGTTGAGAAGATACCTGGATAAGAACAGGTTAGAGCTGAATGCGGAAAAATCCAAGGTTATGGTGTTCAGAAAAGGAGGGGGAAGGGATAAGGAAGTGGAAGTGAAAGGGAAAGGCGGTGCAGGAGGTGAAAGAGTTTGTGTACCTGGGCTTCTTGTTCCGGAGGAATGGTGGAGTGGATGGTCAGATAAAAGAGAGAGTGAGGAGGGCAAATGTGGTGATGAGGCAGGTGTGGGGGTTGGGAAAGAAGTCATTCGCAGATGATTTTGGAAGGAAGTAAGGTATATAAATTAGTTAAGAAAAACGGCATGGAGAGAGAGAAGACAGCAGGGGAAGAGAGAATAAGAGAGTCAAGGTTTAACGGGAACTATGTGTGGATTATGCCAAGGGCGAGAGCGCAATATTTATATGAGAAAGGAGAGAAAGGAAGTCAGGAGCTTATAGCGAGGATGAGATATGGTTGCATGGATGGTTTTAATAGGTACTGCCTCTCTAGGGACAAGAGGATGTGTGAACTGTGTGGGAAGGTGGATGCAAGAGTGGAGCACTGGTTGGAGGAGTGCGTAGAGGTGGAAAGAAGTGGGATTAGCATGGAGGTGTTGATGCATGAAAGGGGGGACAAAAGGGCAGTAGAATGGGTGAAGGGAGTATTGGGTAAGATGGTGAAGAAGAGAAGGAAGGAGGAGGAGGAATGGAGAAGGAAATATTGTAAATAGGAAAGGATGTAGATATAAGTAATCTGTAAATATTGTAAATAGTAGATAAGTATTAGGTATTAGCCGCGGAAGCAGAGTTTGGCAATTTGAGGTAATGCGAAAAGTAGGGACATGCAAGCGAGACGAGGCGAAGCGAGGAAGGCAAGGCGATAAGAGCGTGCGGTCTTAGATATAAGGTATGGGTGGATGTTAGTTTTTTAAGGGTTATTATTAAGAAAATTCTGTGAAAAATGGAAGTGTAAGCAAGTCAATTTTTTAAGGCCAGCAGCCTGAAAAATAAACGTTTATCTATCTACAATATGCGAAGTGTGTGCATGAATACGTGTGAGTGTTAGTTTGAGGGTTGGAAGTCAATGAGTTTAAGCATAAAACATGTTGTGCATTTGTTAGTGTGGAAGGTGATTAATATACTGTATGTTGGTGTAAAGATGATTGGCATGTTGTGTATGACAGGGTACATCACCAATCTAGTACTCCCATCACACATACGCTTTCATGTACCCAGTTATACACAACATACCAATCATCTTTACACCAACATACAGTATATTAATCACCTTCAACACTTACAAATGCACAACATCTTTTATGCTTGCACTCATTGACTCCCAACCTTCAAACTAGCACTCACACGTATTCATGCACACACATCGCATATCGTATAAAACAACAGTAATAAGCCTTCCGCCCTCGCTTCAACCTACACTTCAAACACTCTTTCTCATTTTCAATCGCACTCATCAACCGCCTGACTTTCTGCTGAGACTTGTACTTTCTTACCTATTTAATACATATCCCCCCTCCTTGATCTCACGATACCAACCTACTGACTCTCCCACATAACAATCTCTTCCAACATAGTCAATCATATACACTAACTTCCTTTCTTCATACAAACACTTGCACCCAAAAACAAACAAAAAACTCTTACCCCCCCCCCATATTTACACACATCACCCTCCCCCTACTCATTCTTCTACACCGTTACCCACCCTTTTCATTAACAGTTATAGTCTCTGACTAATCCTCACAGAAAACACGAACTATCTTCACACCCTCCACACACAACAAATGTCCCCCCACCCACACACACTCATACACAAACACACAGGATTTCTCTTGTTCATACCCAATCACATAAGAATAACACTACAGCTGTAAATAAGTATATACTTGTAGGTTAGGTATCGGTCACCACTAGGGTTACCATATGTTCCTAGTATGAAAGGAGGACACCTGAAAATTTCCTAACCAAACCTTAACTTACCAGCATAGTAAAGGCGGGTTTTTTGAATTTTAAATAATGCAAACCACGAATGTTCAATATAATAAGGTTTTTATATTATATTATATAATTTTGTACGCTAAGTATCACAGTTACTTGTTATACATAATACTATTATTGAAATATATTAGTTTTCGTAATACTTATCTTATTTAGATAGATACAGATTATACTTATTATTGATGTATGCATTGCACTGTGCTTGCGACAAGGAAGAAATTAACTCAATAAATATCAATAAATATTAAGACTTAGAAGTATTTTTCAGAACTTCCAATTTTATCCAATAAACGAATATTTTCGGATTGCAACAGATATTTATGAAATTGTATTGTAGAAAGAAGAAGATTTAGAAAAAAAGAAGAACAAGAAGATTATTCTTTCTGGCCAACGGCCATACCACGCTGAAAAACCCAGTTCTCGTCAGATCACTGAAGTTAAGCAGCGTTGGACGCGGTTAGTACTTGGATGGGTGACCATTCAAGAATACTGACATGAGTGCTGTTGGCACATCGTGGGTGTGGTGAGCCCACACTTGTAGTTATTTATAACTACAAGAAAAACCTAGAAACACTACCCGAATCGGGTAGTTGTTACGCCTACCCTGAAAGGGAAATGGTTTAATGGTTGACAGGAGAAATTTTTCAAATTAAACACAACTCTTATAATGTGTCGAATAGATTCGACAGACAAGCGATTTCTTTCGTCACTCCATTGTACATTGATATACGAAAAAATTCTTTCTACAGTCGCATTATGTGCTGGAATCGAAAAGAAAAACTGACAAATAATCAGTAATTCTGAACACGAATTTATGTTTGAATTATGCTTCAAAAACTCTGCTATTTTGTAGCTCGAGTCACGTTTGAGAAAATCAGCGTCTTGTTCTTTCAAAAAATTCTTTAAATTGACATATTGATGGAAAATTATTGAGTCATTGATGAAAATATTTTTCGATCTCAAGTAGCTGATCGTTTTTTCAATATTTTCGTACTTGAGTTCTTTTTTTTCTCGAAAGTTAAGCCATTCAACAACTCGAAACTCCGAAAAGGAATCAGTCCATCGCAGCAAATAATTTTTGGTTGCCTGATAAACTTTCAAAGCATTTTCTACGAAACAATCGCATTTTTTCTCATGGCCATCTTTTCGTACTTTAGATAGTTGTGTTTTTACCACCAGCGGAAGGAAATTTGAGTCAATTTTTTCAACCAAACATTCAACGATGCTGTCGATCTGAGCTGTAATTTCCAAGACACTGTTTTTTTCCCTCTCAACAATTTGCATTTTTTGGTGAATAACAGCCATGAAAGAGTGCACAAAGTAAAGAAAACATTCACTCAAGTCATTGGAAAAAAATTCCAGCAAATATTTCGGAGGTTCTTCGATTGATAAAAAGTGCGAACGCAAAGCCGGAAACATTTGGAGAATTCTTTCGACGTTTGTGTTTGTGTTATCGGCCGAAAAAGATGATATCTTTTGTTTTAAATCGAATTCATCAAAACCTTCAGTCAGTAACTTTCCAACTGTTTCTGCTGTTTCATTTTTCGCTTCTTTTAAATCTAAAACCCTTACTTGAGTCCCACCCTTAGAATAATCAAAGTATTGCAAAACAATCGGGAATAATTTTACGTGACCATGGTTGCTGCTATCAGTCCCTACTCCGATAAATGGGATATCCTTGAGGTCATTCAGGAGAATTTCCATCGAGTGAGGTGACAAAACGCCTTTTACAATTTTGTCCGTTTTTGTCCTTGAGCAACCAAATTTTTTGGCGATTTCGGAGTCGTCAAATAGCATTCGCAGTAATGGTGAAGTACAATCCATCGATTTGAAACTTTGATGGTGGCTTACAATGTGAAATGCGAAGGTTCCTTCTGCTGCATGGACTTTTAAATCTGTTGGCGTATGTTTTCGAAGAAGAAAACTGTCCATCGATTTCGATGTTGATGCAACATGGATTTTCGATTTGTGTTGAACACTATTCATATGTCGTTCGAAAACAGTCCTCCCTGAAAAATAGATTATTTTCGGTCTTACTTACTAAAAATTCTAGTTTATACAATATTGTATATAATTTTGTCAATATTCATTATTTTTTGTATTTGTTTGTTTATTTGCAGGGGCGTAGCTATAAGGTGCGTTTGGAGGTTAAAATGTTTGAATGAAATAATATCAAAATAAAAAATGTGCAACTATAAAATTTAAAAAACTCTAAGACTTTGCAATTTACAAATTCAAAAATTGAAAAAATAAAACTTTTCTTTCTCGAAACTAGAAAGTCAAAGATTAAAAACTCGGGAATCTCAAAACAACCATTTTTGTAGCAATAAACCCCTCTAAGATATTTTTTCTGCCAGCGCCCCATTTAATTCTTTAATATTTAGCATGTTTTACAAATATTATATATATATATAATATATCATTTTTTCTATCAATTTCATAATAAAAAGCAAACAATAAAATACAAACCACGGTAGGCGACGTTTACGTATGTGTCGCAAATTTCGCATTTTCCTTCATACTTGTTGCGACCATAGGTAAAAGCAGGGAATTCTGCTTTCAAAGTTGCGGTGAATTCGCATTTTCGTTTCGGTTTTTCTTGCACTGCTGAGTCTCCTAACTTTTCCGATTTTTTTGGTGTTTGTTGTTTGCTAACTCGACCCATGATAAGCAAATAACTACAAAATGTATCAATTCTGAATATTTCAATGTTAAGATTTGTTTTATTTTAATTATTTGTAAGATATAGTACAAATTCGATCTCCAATACTAACCTCAAATCATAGATGCTTCACTATATATATAATTACGAAAAAAGTATGGACGTATATGTACCGGTTTTGCTTTCAAAGCCTTCATTATTCAAATGGAACTTGTCTTAAATCGAGAAATCTTTCGAGAAAAGTAACAGAGTTATCCACGACAGTTTAAACTTCAAAAAAATCACATGTTTACAAAGCACGTTCATTTGGGCTGGGGCTTCCCCGTAGCTGCGCGGTATTATGTATACCAATCGGTGGAATGCAGGCGGGAAATTTTAAATCTTACCCAAATTGAAACTTTCCGCTAGAGCGCTAGGTAACGGGTGGGGTAGCTAGTTAGCTACAGATACACCCGATACCTACCTAACCTATCCGATAGAACCATTAACATGACTCTAGTAGTTCTATCTCTCACTATAACATCATGAAAGATAAAAAAAATATAAAAATATACCACTTTGGTCAGAAAGGAGGACATTTTCAAACGAAAGGAGGACTCGGGAGAACAAGGCGATAAAGGAGGACATGTACTCCCAAAGGAGGACGTTTGGTAACCCTAGTCACCACACGCACAAGAATGACACACTCTACTACCTTCCGGAGCTTCTAATACCTAAACACTTGATAATTGGGGGTTATGCCCATAACAAATTTGGATCAGAATCACATTAAGAATTATTCCCCAAAGTTATAGCGAATGTGACCGAAAGGCCTTTTACTTATATTTTGTGCGAGGTCCTTTGAAGGGATTATGACAGGTTTTACGGTAATTCAAATGATTTCAAAGTATTACCTGAGGTTTCACAATTTCTAAATACTTTTAAAATATTTTAAGAGTTTGAAGATATTATCTAGTACAATTTCAGAGAGAATCTCAATTTTTCAACGGATTTTATAGGATTCTAAGGGACTTTCGAAATGCGTTGCAAACAAAAAAAATTAATAAAAACTTACAATATTCAAAGTCAATTTACAGAAAAACCACGGCCATTCTGTCAATTTTTAACTTTTTAAAACAAATATTCATAAGCTTGTCAACACATTTTTTTGTCAAATCGATAAAATATGCGTACTTTTATTCTCTTTGAAAAACAACATATATTTGAGTGATAAATGAATTAAAAAGAATTTTAAAGTATTAAAAAGTACTACTTTCTAACTTAATAATTTAATTTATCAAAATGTTTGCAATTAATGTTTGAACTAAAGATAACAAAAAATTTTGGTCAATTCAAAAACAAAATCGTAGAGAAATTTTAAAAATAAATTACTATAAATTACAAAACAATATCTCACACATGTATTTGACTAATTTCAAATTAAAGGTAAGATTTGATTAATCGGTATATATTTCCCTCTAAAGGAGCCAAATCTAGTATTGATGTTTGGAAGCATGTTTTTCTCTGATTTTCCATTTTATGTCATTTGTTACACAAGAAGATTAATTAATGAATAATTGTGTTTCTTATAATATTTTTCGAAAATAAATTTATAATTAAAAACATCACGTGATCGGCTTAAAGAAATCCCACCCTGCTGCATGTAATTTTCCATGATATTTTCGCTGACCCCCCACCCCCTTTAAGGGTCACGTGATTTATGTCACGTATTTTATTTAAAATCAATGTATAAATTTTTCGCCTGCATAATACAATTTTTAGAGAACATGTTTTACAGATATTCAAAAAACAATTATTCTTATTAAAAAATGTACTGTCTCGGCCTTTTTTAACTTATAAGGTTCTCTTTCTCGGCAAAATAATTTATTCTTATCTTAGAAATCCTGTTTTGCCGAGAACAAGAGGAGAGTCGCAGAGGGGTTGAGATTAGGAAATTAGGACTGTTCGAAAAAGTCTACAGCCTTTATTTTTTACAATTTATTATTTTAGTTAAAAGTAAATAAATTTTAAAGAGATCTACCAGATGCGACTTTTTAATCAAGCTTTGTTTATGTTTATTTATTTAACGCAAAGTGTGGCAAAATGGGCAATTTTGCAGATTTTTTCGTTTTGGTCGTCAGGAGCGACTGCCAAGTATCAGGAAATGTCGTAAATCAATGCAAGCGCATTAACAGAATACATATAATTTTCATAATAATAAACTTAATTGTTATAAACAAATTAGGTGAAAAAATTAAAAACAGAGGGGTTTAATGATCAAAAATTTTTTTTAACTGAAACTGGTATAATTTATCTCTAGTTAGACAGACCGACAAAGTACCCAAAGACCGGCCAAGGCGACTCTGAAAAATGTTGATGTCCTAAAAATGAATCCGTTGTCCAAATTGTTCCTGTACGTCAGAATTTCGAGATATCCTAACCCAAAGTGAACGAATGGCCATTTTCAGCCATATTTGAAACAACCCTTCTAGAAATAATCAATTGGACACGATTTAACACAATTTAGACTTATCAGAAATTCAATCGTTTCAAATCGTTGCTATACGGCACACCGTTCTGTTAATCAAATTAAATTGATTTCTGTTCTGAGTAGAGGTTATGATTCTATTCCGATAGTTTCTAATTGTCTTCAATCGGGTATGCGCCTGCGCAAAGAAGTTAAATCGGACTTAGAAATTTTAAATATATAATAACTAACAACCATGAAAATTAATTAGATATTGAATTGTTTATAATTATATGTATATATGCAGTTTATGTATTCCTAACCAGGAAAAAGTGTTCAAAGTGTTAATTTGTTGCAAACGTGAAAAATTGATTTCTATGATTTTCTAGAAAATTTATTCAAGTGTTCAACTTTTATTACCAAAAAATGCACGAATCGGTGAAATTAAAGAAGAAAAAAAACAATTTTTCAAATAAATTTTCCAAGAAAAAAATATAATTGGAAGACATTTTTTTTAAACTCCTAATGACATGAGAATTTTGTTTTAATAATAATATTTTATGTACTATATTTTTATTTTATTATTTGAAACAGCAATTAATAGAATGTTTTCGGTAAAAGAATATATCTGTAATCCATCTAAACCATACTGTTTACATTTTCAATAACTTTAATTCATAATAGGTTAAATTAACAATAACTTAAGTTAACAATATTTTTTCTGTGTTTTAGAGACAGTTCAAGCATTACGTAACGCAATTCCCCTCAAATTTTGACCCCCTCCCCCTTCAGTGCTTTGCATAATACTTGAACGGCTCTTTAGACAACATTAATTTTTTTTAACGGGAATGGTGAAAAAACCTTCAAAAGGCACACGAGAATGGTCTGCTCTTTTCTGCTTGGCAGAGAATTTGCAGATTTAAAAATGTACAGATTTTAGAATGAAATAAGTAAATAGAGACTTCATGAAAATTATAATTTCTTTACTAAATTCATCATTATCTACTGAATTTCGATAATCTGTGGCATTTGGCAAACAATGCTCTACAATTGATCAATATTATTTTTTCGCTGACTTCGATTATCGGGACTAAGATTTCATTAGTTTATTTTCATGTAATTCTAAACAAAATGTCGCACTAGTTCATCAGGAACTATAATTGAGTGAGCCGCTGACAAATAGCACATTTTATCAGTTTTAATTATGTCCCAAACCTGAATTACTTCGTCAGAAACTAATTTGAAAAGAGTATCTTTCCTTTTAGTGAAGAGATTATTCTGTGTGCTTTTGTATACGCATCCATTATAAATGCATTTTTTGAAAAATTCACCTGCAATCACTTGATTTCGAGTCAATCTGAAATCAATAAATGCTATCAATAATAATACAGATAAACATTAACAAAAGTTGTTTACTTACAAAAATAATAATTTAAACCTAAGAAATAGCTCATTTCTTAAAATAATTTATTATTAATGTAATATTACAAGTGAAAATTTTATCATTTTAAATAGGCCCGCGCTTTCCGGACATGCGCAATTGAAAAATGACTCTTATTGGTCAAAAAGTTTTCGCAAGCGCAGTACGCATCTTCTTAAATTTTATGCGAGTCGGGTCCCTAGCAGTGATGCCAATTTTGGCGCCTTTTGCTACTGTGCTTGCGTTCGGGCCGGGCACTGGTTGGCCGCAGTTGGCGCGCAAATCAAAATTAGAATTAAAAACAATTCTTGTAATTTAAATAAATAATTATTTAAAAATGCTCAAAAATGTATATAAATTATACAACTTCTGATTTGAGACAAGAAAAAAATTTATAACACATACATTTTTAAATAACAGTTTATTTTCTTTGACTTCCAAAGAATAACTTATATTTCACAAAACATTTAATTTCAGATGCCTAAAATCAGAAGTTGTACAATTTATATACATTCTTGTGCATTTTTCAATAAATATTAATTTAAATTACAAGACTTGTTTTTAATTCCAATTTTGAATTTCGGCCCAACTGCGGCCAACCAGTGCGCGGTCTGAACGCAAGCGCAGTAGCAAAAGGCACCAAAATTGGCATCACTGGTCCCTAGCGTTGGACCTGAACGGACGTTTTCAGTGATTACTCTGTGTTTTTCTGTTGGTTATGTGTAATTTGAATTTTCAACGCGTGAATAACTATCACGTTGAATCCTTTTGTGCTGTTTGAAGGAAGATCTAAATTTGACACACATTTTGGCAATTGCTCGTGATTTTCAGATTTGGAAGGACTAACTGGATTTATATGTATGGATTATTTCGAGAATTTGCATTACTAGTGACTATGAATGCGATGGCGGTAAGCCCATATAACCTCTGATTTCAAGAGTCTTTTTGATGATATCTGTTCATTAGCATTCTTGGAGCATCTAAGTTATCTGAGATAACATCTTTTTTATCACTCTGATTTGCCTTTGGAATGTACTTTTTGCCGCTTTTTCTCTAACGGTCAGCTGAAAGTGTGAGAAGAATAGCGGTTTCTTTTTGAAATTCAAGGCAATGTTTGCTAACTGTCCTCTGCAAGGATAAACATATATAGCAGCAGTCAATCTAGTGCCTGTAGAGGTCGGCAAAAAAAAAATAACATCTGTATATCTCTGCAACCAACCCCTTCCTGTCTCCTCATGCTTACTCATCCTACTTTCACTGTCCTATCCTGCTAATTGCTTTATTATTTTCGTTTCGTGCATGGAGGGTGTTAATTTGATTCCGTACATTTATATAATAGCTCTGTAGATTTTTTTTGCTTATCGGCCCTTGTTATTAATAGTCCTCTGCTTTAACGTTTCCTTGCAAATATTTTCTGGTCAAATATGATTGGTACCCCTATCACTCTCACGTATTCCAAAGTGGTTTGACGAGTTGTACATTTTTCTCTGTCGCGAATATGATCTGCCTAACCATTTTTGGTGCTCACTGTTTGAAGGGGATGGCCAAGGTATATACGGAAATTATTTTGTTATCTAGTTTTAGGGGCGGGATAGGATTAAGCGATACATTCGTTACCGATTCTTATTGAGCCCTTTTTTTAGGCACTCGCCATCCGTCAAAATGAATCCGCCCAGGTTTGGTGGAAAGCCAAATTTTCTGAGTTCGGCATCGCTATACTCCAAGGTATGAGAAGAGGGGGACCTAGTTCCTTTCAGGGATCGACCCAGGAAGTCAAGACACCCCCGTCAGAGCGTGGGAAATCCGGGAACCATCTAGTATCTTCTTCTCGTACCGGTTCCTTCAAGAGATCCGGAACTTCCCCACTGCAGGCGGCCTCTCGAAAGATAAGCCGCTTTGATCTACTTAATAAAAGTGCCGAAGTTTCCGGGATGAGAGTCGGGTCTTTCTGGAATGCGATTTGCGGGGCAGGAATGTTGGGAAATATGATCCCCTTGCTCTCGCCAATAGAATCAGGGATGTAATTTCCGGGGCGAAACAAATTCACAGAAACGGGAAGAACCGGGTCAAAATTTGTTGCGAGAATGGGGAGGACGCAAACACCTTAGTCGTTTCCCAAGAGCTAAAGGCGCAAGCTTATTCTGTCACTATTCCCCCTTGTCTCACTTCCAAAAAGGCATTTGTAAACGGTATTCCGCTGAGGTACTCCGCTGTAGACATTTTAAATAGGATAATGGAGGAGGTCAGGGGTACTGTTCTGTCCGTCAGACGTAGAACAAAGATGGATGGCAACTTTGGATGAAAGAGTGGAGTTCTTATTTGCTTGTTCCAGGGTCCAACATGCCATCTTTCTTTCTAGCTTCGGCTATAACGTAACCCCTGTAATCCCCCCCCCCCCCAAGAGATGCTTTACCTGTCAACGTTATCGCCACTGTTCGGACCAACGCAAGGCCTTTAGGCCGACGTGCGAGTTTCATGCAGAGTTCCATCGGACGGAGGAATGACCCAGCAAACTCACTCCTGCTCGTTGTGAATATTGTGTGGGCGGTCACATGTCCTCTTCCCGGCTCTGCGGAATTTATCTATACGAGTTTGAAGTCATGAACTTTCGATTTCGGAATAACTGTGGTTTTTTGGAGGCGGAAGCAGCCCTTAATGAAATGGATTGTCGTCATTCTGGTGGCCAAGCCTTTCCGGAACGCCCTCTACGTCAGGCCTCTACTCGCCGACCTTCTGGATCAGCAGCTCCTCCTATTGCTCCCGCTCCCCTTCCCTCTTGCACGGAGCCTTTGGAGGTCATGGACGGCCCGCTCAGGAATAAATCTCCCAGGAATATATCGGAGGAACTCTCCCTCATAAGTAGCCCATACTTAATTTTGTCAAACTCATTCAAGAGTTATTTTGTTCGTTGTTCACTTTTTGTTATTCTGTTATGTTTTTGATTTTGTACTAGTTTTTGCTCTTTGTTTTTCTGAATCTCTGTTATCTTATTGCCTGTTCTCTCAAATCAGTGTTGCCAGGCGTATGGTAATTATCGTATATGTACGGTAATTTTGAGTAATGTACGACTTACGATTACCGTACAACAAAGTACGATCATTGTACGGAAATTTCGATCGCGTACGATCTTATTTTTTCATGATGAATTTAGTGGTGGGGCTTGTACAATACCTCGCACGACTAGCAAGCACGAATATGCAAATAATTTAATTAAAAATTTGATTTGAAATACGCGCGCATTTCGCCAAATATATATCAGTGAGTACGACTATTGTGTGCGATATTCTTTGGTTAAGTACGATAATCAGTACGGTAAATTTCTTTATCCACGTACGGTAATTTTACGGTAAATTTACAGAGCCTCGTACGGTAATGGTGTTCGACCAATCTGGAAACACTGTCTCAAATATCTTATTAACGGCAGGCGATTGCGTTACAAATAAATTATCTAACTGTCGGGTTTCCAATAGTTTTAGCCTATTGTTTTAACTTGTTCAGCAATTGCGGATTGATTTTCCCTTAAGATTTATGCTCTAATTAAAAATTTCGGAGTCTATCCAAACACAATTTATAAAAGAACAACCTCTTGTTTTGTTTGATCGTTTTCAATTCTACCTTTTCTTTATTGCTTGCATGGTCTTCAACATTTTTTGGCTGTCTCCAGTCTTCAACATTTAGCCTATAAGCGGTCTTTATTTCTGAATTCTTTTCATCTCTAATTACAGACTTCTGAATTCAATTGATTTTTTCCTCCCTCCTAGTAATGTCGCGCATCAGAGGAACTCTCCCTCTTAGTTGGCTCATATTTATTTCTGTTTGTGTTAAGAGTTAACTTAGTTTGTTTTGCTTTGCTATTTTTTTATTGTTTTGAATCTGTGTTCTCAGCTCTTTTTTGCTTGGCCCACTTCTACAAACGGCTAAAAATGTTAAATTCTTGTTATTTTCGGCCTTGATATTGCATTTTTAGCTCATTGAAACTAAATCAAATTTTAAGTTCTATTTTACCGCATTATTCTGTCTTTTAAAGCTTTAAATTTTATTTTCTCTCTATTCTCGCTCTGAAGGCCAGTTCACAATTACCCGAGGTCGTTGGTTTATCATTGTTCTTAGGCAGCTTCTTTCTTTCTCTTTAAAAAGGGAAGAGACTTTCCCTTGTGTTTCCTCTTCCAAATTTCAGCCCTATTAACTACACTAGAACTATATTCTGAAAAGCTAAAGATCTTATCAGTCATGTAGTTTACAGGACGGTCTACATGCCAAAACTTTTGTCACCTGTAATTACAGTGGCTCGAATCTATTTAATCGTTTAGGCCATAATGGGATCAACGGCTCATTCCTGTTTGGAAATCAGGATAGATTTCTCTTGAGATTTTTGCTCTAAATTAAAATTTTAGATTTTAGCTCTTGTGTTACTAGTTGACAAGTGTTCAGAATTGTTTTGAACTTTGCCGCCACAGACCACTCTCGCCCAACTTAGTACTTTTCCGGATCCTCCTCCTATCGGGTGGATCGAGTAG
>CAKNYM010050346.1:5130-18277 GCA_932195095.1 Andricus curvator
GTTAGAAAGTCATCCTTTTTAATTGAAAATTCAACTATTTTGTTTTCAATTCGTCATTTTGACTTGAAAATTCAAAATTTTTGGTTTGAAAATGAGTTTTTTTTTAAGTTTAAAAGTTCATCTGTTTTAGTAGAAATTTAATCTTTCTTTGACAATAATGCAACTGTTTTTTGGTAAATTAATCTTCTTTGCTTTAGGATTCAACTCTTTTCATTTAAAATTTTGGTTGAACCACTTTTTTAAGAAATTTTTTTTTTCGAAGATTCATATTTTTAGTTGAAAATTCATCTCTTTGGTTAAAGGTTTAACTATTTTGTTGAAAACTGATATTTTTCAATTGAAAATTTATCTGCGTGGGTAAAAGTTGAACTATTTTGTTCAATATTTTTTTAGGTTTAAGTTCATGATAGAAATATTAGAAGTTGAAACTATTTTTCCATTTTTCTTTCTAGACACTGAGTAAAAAGAAAAACAAAGTCTTTTTTGTCTGCTGACAGAGTATCATTTTTCAGGGTTTCGTAGTAGGAACTGGAAGGGGAAATGAGAAGAGGGAAATAGGGTATGGGAAGGGAAAATAAGGGAAGGGGAAGTAGGGGGTTGAGGGGTGGGGACGTAGAGGAATTAAGATGGAATGAGGGGGGGCGAAGTAGGAGTGAGGGAAAATGAGGAGAGAGTTAGTGAGGCTAAATGAGGGGAGTGGTAGTAGGGGAAATGCGGGAAGGGGAAGTAGGGGTAGTGAGAGAAATAGGAGGACTTGAAGTAGGGGAGGTGAGGGTAAAGGAGGAGAGGAAAAGTATGGGGAATCGAGGGAAGAGGAAATTAGGGAAAATCAGGGGAGTGGAAGTAGAAGAAGTAGGGGAAGTGAGGAGAGGGAAAGTAGAAGAAGCGAGAGAAAATAGACGGACAGGAAGTAAGGAAAAAATAGGGAAGAGGAAAGAAGAGGAATTGAGGGGGAATAATGGGAGGGTAAGTAAAAAAGTGAGGGGAAACTAGGGAGGGGAAGTAGAGAAAATCATTAGATATGAGGGAGGCTGAATACGTCCAAACAAATATTTTTTCGATCGGAGAAAATTTTTCTTGTTTCAAGAAATAATGTTTTTCAAATGAAAAAATCATTCTTGTCATAAGAAAAGTTTATTTTTACCAAAGAAATATTTGGTTGGACTTATTCAGTACGACATTTCTTTGCTTCAAGTGACCTTTTTTCTCTGTGTAATAACAAGGGGAGAGCCACCCTAATATAATGGATAACTGATTTTGATTGGACTGAAATAGGTGAAAGTATTTTTTCAGCTGAAAAATGGACGATTTTTCATGAGATATTAGTAATGAAATATTTTTTAAATAAATGCTAGATTTCGAAAATTTTGTTTGTGTAAACACAATTTTTTTGTATAAAGTTATTCCTGGACATATGCTAACTAGTTTTTAGTCAAAGCAAACTAAAAGGACAGTGACAAAAAAAGTTTTTCTGGACATATTGGTCTAAGCCTTACAATTTTTACCCGATTTGAGTATTGTTTTAAAATATAAGTTAACTACATACCAAAGAGAGCAGATTTTCAAAATTTTTTTCTATTAATGTTTATTTAACAATAAAGTTAGGATTTAAAAAAAATAATAAAAACGATCTGATTTATTTGCATCTACTTATATTTATGTAAAACATCATGATATCAGTAAAGACACTCTTAGCTATTTAAGTTAAAAAAAATTAATTAAAAAAAAAAAACTTCAACAAACTAATTTAGGTTTTCAGTTGAAAAAATTAATGTTTATTCAAAAAATTATTTTCTACAAAGTAGTTCAATTTTTAACCAAAGAGATGAATCTTGAAACTGAAATAATGAATCTTCAACCAAAAAAGAAAAGAATTTTTCATAAAGGAGATTAAATTTCATTCAAGAATAGTTCAATTTTCATCCAAACGAAAGAATTTCAAACTAAGAAAATTCATTTTCTACATGAAAAAAATAAATTTTCAACGAAGTAGTTAATTTTAAAAGTAAAATGTTGAATTTTTAACTGAAAAAGATAATTTCTGAACCACACATGCAATAGTTGAACATGTAAGTTAAAAAAATTAATGTTTATAAAAAGAAAATTTCAACAAAATAGTTAAATTCTTAATCAAAGAAATGAATTTTTAACAAAGATGTTAAACTTCCAACCAAGTACTTCAATTTTTAACTGAAAAAGATCAATTTCCAATCAAAAATTAAGTTTTCAGTTTAAAAAATTACTGGTTATCAAAAAAAGTCATTTTTGACCAAATAATTCATTTTTTAACAAAGGAGATGAACTTTTAAACTAAAATGATGAACCTTCAACCAAACAAAAAAAAAAAGAAATTTTCACACAGGGCTTTTAACTTTCAATCCAGCAAAGTGGAATTTTCGACGTAACAGAAATCAAGAAAATTCATTTTTTACCAAAAAAAAGACGAATTTTTGAACAAAATATTTGAATTACCAGATGAAAAAGATATATTTTCAAACAAATAGCTGAATTTTCAACTAAAAAGGATGAATTTCCAACCAAGTAGTTGAATTTTGAACTAAACAAATAAATGAATTCTAAATCAAACATGGAATAGTTAAAAATATAAGTTGAAAAAATTAATTAACAAAAAAAAAATTTTCCACAAAATAGTTGAATATCAAACTAAAAAAATTAATATTTGACGAAGCAGTTCAAATATTGACTACCTAATTTAATTTTCAACTAAACACATAAGTTTTCAACAAATTAACTAATTTTTCAACCACAGAATGTAAATTTTCAACTAAGTTGTTGAATTTTTGACTAGAAATGATAATTTCTAAACCAAACATGCAATAGTTTCAGTTAAAAAAATGAGTGTTCAACAAAAAACAAAAAAAAAAATGAAGCAAAATAGTTACATTTCAAACCAAAAAGATGAATTTCTACACCAAAATAATGAATCTTCAAAAAAAAAAAGAATTTTTTACAACAAAAAAATGAATTTGTAACAAAGATGTTCAACTTTCAACCAAGAGACAACAGAGATAAATTTTCATGCCAAAATAATGAATATTCAGAGAAGAAAATGAATTTTTTACAAAGGAGTTCAACTTTCAACCAACAAGGAAGAATCGAAGTGTCTGCTGAAAAAAAATTTTGAAGGAGCGAAAAGCACCCCTAAAGTTCACACTCAAAAAAAGTTTGTTCAAGATATCTCTGTTTCTATGCAAAACTTTTTTTTGAAACCAATTAGAGATTGTTTATTATCGAATGGCGATATTATATACAGCATTTCGACCGCTAGGAGTAGCATCCTTATTTGTTATGAGGGTATAAATTATTTTTTCTCTCAAAATTTTTGCTGTGTAAAAATGGTAAAAATGATCAAATATTTAGGAGAGACCACCCTACAGTAGATGATGGTCCCACAGTAGATAATATTTGTGCTTATAATTGTAGGATCTATATCTACTGTAGGGTGTTCACCCCTACAAAAATAATTTGATTCTAAAGAAAATCAAATTCTAAAGTTGATGTCTTTCAGGGTTTTTCACAAAAGTACATTTCAGGAGGGTAAACTACCCCCTATTAGTACTTCTCACTTTTCTTTTAAAAAAATATTTGTACATAAAACTAAAGTAAGTGTGTTTACATGTGTTAACTACAAAAATAATGTTTATGTTTAAGTACAAACACAAATATATTGGTTATTGCATGTTGGGGGTTAAACCACCCCTATATAGTGAGTTCATATGTAGCAACGATTAGAGTGACAGTAATCGATGACAACGAAACTTTGATGCATTGTAGAGTACAAAAAAGTAAAAGATACGTAGATTTTTTTATCTGCCGAAAAATATTTTAAAAGGAATAAGCACCCCTGAAATGCACCCTTCAAACGTTTTTTTCAGATTTCCTCTTTTATCATGCAAATTTTCTTCAAAACCAGTTAGCGATAGTTTATTATCGAACGACGATAATAAATACAACATTTCAAACTTCAGGGATCGCATCCCATTTTTTTTATCAAAACCAAAATTTGCATGATAAAAGAGAATTCTGAAAAAAACTTTAGAAGGGTGAATTTCAGGGTTGCTTATCCCCTTGGCAATATCCTCTATATTTTTGTTCTTACTGAAATATAAAAATTACTTTCAGTCAAAACATGTAAATACACAATTTAGTTTTATGTACAAATAATTTTTCAAAGAAAAGTGAAAAATACTAATAAGGGGTAGTTTACCCTCTTGAAATGCACTTTTGTGAAAAACCCTGGAACACGTCAACTGTAGAATTTGATTTTCTTCACAATAAAATTATTTTTATAAATATCTGATTATTTTTACAATTTTCGCAAATTAAAAATTTGGAAAAAATCATTTTTATAATTTGTACAAAGCAAAAATTTGGAGAAAAATAATCATTTTCATCCTCACAAAAAATAAGGGATGCAACCCCTGGGGGCCAAAATGTTCTAAATAATATCAGCTTTCGATAATAAACAAACTCAAATTGGTTTAAAGAAAAAAATTGCATAGAAACAGAGATAACTGGAAAAAACTGTCTTTGGGGGTGAGCTTTAGGGGTGCTTTTCACCTCTTTAAAATGTTTTTGAGCAGAAAATAAAATATAAGTGTCTTGTTTCTTGTTTTCCAACGCAAAAAAAGAAAATAAGTTTTTATTATGGTCTTCAAAATAATTAAATTTTTAACCAAATGTGTAACTAAAATAATGAATCTTCAAAAAAAAAAAAAAAAAAATGAATTCTTAACGAAAAATGTCCTGATGATCAGCTAGCATTTACTGTAGATAGAATGAGATAAAATCAGATAGAATTCTAACATTTTAATCTGGATCATGAATTTTTACAAGCCTCCTCCACACAATTCGGGTACGTTTCCCACTTTAGAATTGTGGATTTTTTATTTGAAAGAAGATATCTCTTTAAGCGAATAAAAAAATCTGAATGTACAAGGTGCATTTTTTTGGTCTGATATTACATTGCACCCTATGTGGTGGTGTAGAATGAAGGTTATAGTGTTGGTACAGGAGGTCCGGCTACGTGACCGGAAAGTAAATTCAAAGAGGCCGAGACCCACCACGAAGGCATGTCTGCATTTCCAAGCCACCTTGTCTGCTGTCTATCTTGTCCTTTACCTTCGACTTCCACTAACGGATATCCTTTTTCCATCGTCTAGGGACTCTTTTTGATCTATTTTGTCAGCTATTTTTCAGATATACACTTTTTTCCGTTTTTTAAAACAATTCCAGGCGATATTGACAATTTTTAAAAAATTAACAAAAAACAAAAATTAAAAAAAATGATTAGAAAACATTTTTTGTGTACAGGATGTTTGGGGCTGCTTTTAACATCCCTTAATCAATTATGCAAGGAAATCGAAATTTCCGGAAAACCAAAACCACAGGAGATTTTTTATTTAGGCTATTGGAAATGTAAATCACTTTGAAATAAGTGGAGAAAGCGACCTCTACCAAGAAAAGGGTTTGGATTTATTTAGAGGGTTATTTCAGTGTCCCTTAAAGATTCAACCAAGGAAATCGAAATTTCCAAAAAAATAAAACCCCAGAAGATTTTTTGATCAAACCATTGGGGTTGGAAATCACATCAGAATAAATGCAGGAACCATCCACTAGCAGAAAAGGTCTTTGAACTTATTTGGGGATTGTTTTAACGCTTCTTAAACATTCAAGCAAGGAAACCGACATTTCCAAAAAATCAAAATCATAGGAGATTTTTCGATTATGCTAATGAGGTGAAAACTTACTTCAAAATAAGAGCAGGTAGCGTCTCCTACCCGGAAAAGTGTTTGAATTTATTTTGAGGCTAGTTTTAACATCCCTTAAGAGTGTTGGTTCAATCCGACTTTGAATTTTTTTCTTGATTGTTACGGCACTGACTTCATATATATTTTTTGCCAAGTATTTGAGAACGAAAGAAAGAAAACTTGTCAAATATCCGGGGTTTTGCGAGATCCTTGGATCAATAAAATTTAGAGGAATGAAGACTTTTGCTGAGGCAATTATTATTTTTACGGAAATTATAAATTTTTTGACAGGGAGAAATCCGCGGATAGCAGAAATCAGCATTTGAACGGCGAAAACAGTTCACAAATTTATTTTTTCACTCACAATTCTGACATCACAGAAGCATTTTCAGAGGTCATCCGATATCCGAAGACCCAAATCTTGATGATGTTAACCACAATTTTTCGAAATACGTCGCGAAATGGAGAAAAAAGCAGAATAAAATGGAGATGTCCTGTCTATGTGAAGACCATAAGACTGTGGTAGTAAGCAGCAAAGCAAACGCGGCATATAGACCAGCTGTCAAATTCGCGTTGCGCTGCTCTAAAGTCCGAACAAGAACAAGAAATCCGCGTAGAATTACTATGGATTTGAATTATGGGCCGCTAGAGTAAGCAACGTTAGGGTAATGGGCTAGGTTCTAGGCTACAGACTCTGCCGTCTTGCGTTCGTGTCCTCGTACTTCTTTCAAATTTTTTTGTTTCTAATTCTTTTTTTTCAATTTTTGAATAGGGTGGAGCAAGAAAAACCTTTTTTGTGATAAGCTTTTGGAAGGCGGGGGGGGCTAAGGTGTTCCCGTTATCCTCCAATAAATTATTAATAAAATGAAGAACATGAATAAAGTCAATAAAATTAATAGAAGGAATACAACGGATAAAATGAATCAAATAAATAAAATCAATAAAATCAATGAAATCAGTGAAACCAGTATACATTTTATTTGATTGATTTGGTTGACGTTATTGATGTTGTTCATTTTATTGATAATAAATTGATTTTATCGATTTTAGTCATTTCATTCAATTTATTGATTTTGTTGATTCATTTGATTGTATTTTTTAATAAAGAAATCAAATATTCATATTGATTTTCTTTATTTCATTACGAAATACAATTAAATAAATCAATACAATCAATAAATTGAACAAAATCACTAAAATCAATCAAATCAAATTATAATCAATAAAATCAAATTTGTACTGATTTCAGTGATTTTATTGATGTTGTTTATTCATTTTATTTTATTGATAATAATTTTATTTTATTGTTTTCAGTGATTTTATTCAATTTGTTGATTTTATCGATTTATTTCATTGTATTTTTTAATCAAATAAAAAAAAACAGTATAAATATTCGATTTTTTTATTTTAAAATATAATCAAATGAATGAATACAATAAATAAATTGAAGGAGATTACTAAGATCGATAAAATCAATTTATTATCAACAAATTCAATAAAAAAAAACATCAATAAAATCGAAATGTTACTGATTTTAGTGATTTTACCAATTTATTGATTTTATTGCTTTGATTGATTTATTTTACTTTATTGGTTCTATTGATTTTATCGATTTGGTTGATTTGGTTTTATTGATTTTGTTCAATTTATTGTTTTTTTTATTGTAAATATTTGAATTTTTAATCAAAAAATACAATTAAATGAATGAATGAAGTCAATAAATTGAATAAAATACTAAAATCAGATTATCATATAATTATATATAATATAATATAATATAATTATAATTCAAACCCATAGTGATTCTACGCGCATTTCTTGTTCTCGTTCGGACTCCAGAGCATCGCAACGCGAATTTGACAGCTGGTCTATATGCCGCGTTTGCTTTGCTGCTCACTACTGCAGTCTTATGGTCTTCATATACACAGGACATCTCAATTTTATTCTGCTTTTTTCTTCATTTCGCGACGTATTTCGCAAAATTAAGGTTCACCATCATCAAGTTTTGGGTCTTCGGATATCGGATGACCTCTGAAAATGCTTCTGTGATGTCAGAATTGTGAACAAAAAAATAAATTTGCAAACTGTTTTCGCCGTTCAAATGCTGTTTTCTGCTATCCGCAGATTTCTTCCTGTCGAAAAATTTATAATTTCCGTGAAAATAATAATTGCCTCAGCAAAAGGCTTCATTCCTCTAAATTTTATTGACCCGGGGATCTCGCAAAACCCCGGATATTTGACAAGTTTTCTTTCTATTGTTCTGTAATACTTGGGAACAAATATATATGAAGTCAGTGCCGTAACAACGAAGAAAAAAATTCAAAGTCAGATTGAACCAACACCCTTAAAGACAGGAAATAGCAATGGAATCGACATTATTTCCAAGCAACTAAACCCACTGGAAATTTTTTTGAATAAACTATTCGTGTCAGAAGTCACCTGAAAATAAGTACAGAAAGCTCACTTTATCATGAAGGGATTTAAAGGGATGTTAAAATAACCCTAAAAAAATTTAGCGAAATTTCCTTGTAGGATATGCTTCCCACATTTATTGTAAAGTGCTTTCCGACTTAAAGCAACAAATCTCTGTGGTTTCGTTTTTTTTTTTTTTTTTTTTTTTTGAAATTCCGATCTCCTTGCTTGCATCATTAAAGGATGTTAAAACAACCCTTAAAAGAGTTTGACGACTTTTTCTGCTAGGAGACACTTCCTGCACTTATCTTGCTTAAGGCCATGCTATACGAGTACATTAGTCACGTGACCCAGCCAGTCCTGAGATCGATATTTTTTGTCCCATATTTAAAAATAAAAGTTAAAATAAAGCGGAAAAAATTTGGGAAAATACTAATAAATATAAAAGGACAGTGTGTGGTGAAGCATAGAGTTGGGGAAGAAAAAAAAAGTTATTATTGGAATAACAAATATCGACCGGCACAATGCAGAAGTTTCTTCTCGGTCGGTAAGGAAGAATCTCCGCTGTTGTGAATTTCTTTATTCATTACATTTTTTTCTTCAATATTTCGAGCCAAATGTTGTATACAAACGCAGATTACTGTTTCCTGATGCTTTCCCCAAAGTTTCAACTCGATATCTCATTTTGTGTGGACATGAGTTGTTGCACAAAAAATGCCAATATTGCTCCGGTTTTATTTTCTTCAAAATAATTTTTTTCTGAATTTCGAGCCAAATGTTGTATACAAACGTAGATTATTGTTTCCTGAGGCTTTACCCAAAATTCAAACTCGATATTTCATTCGGTGTGGACGTGAGTTGTTGTAAAAAAAATTATCGATAATTTAGGTCACGTGACCCATGTATAACATGGCCTTAATTAAAAAAATCTCCCGTGGTTTTGATTGTCAGACAATCTCACTTTGCTTGTTTGAATTTTTTAGGGATGTTGAAACAACCCTTACAAAATTCATCGACTTTTCCTGCAAGGATAAGTTTCTCACATTTATTAAAAATTGTTTTCCAGCGACAATACATCAATCAAAAAATCTCCGTGGTTTTGGTTTTTTTGAGATGACGATTTTCTTGCTTGGATGTTTAAGGGATGTTGAAGCTTCCCTTAAATCAAATGAAAGTGTCAATTTCCTTGCTTGAATCTTTGAAGGATGTTAAAACAACCCTTAAAATAAGTTTGACGACCTTTTCTGCTAGGGAACGCTTCCTGCACTTATTTTGAAGTGATTTCTTCCCCCAATAGCTCAATTAAAGAATCACCCGTGGTTTTTTTTGCTATAAAGTCTTAATTTCCTCACTTTAGTCTTTAAGGGATGTTAAAACAACCCGTAAAATAAGTTTGATGACCTTTTCTGCTAGGGAGCGCTTCCTGCACTTATTTTGAATTGATTTTTCACCCCAATAGCTCAATAAAAATTTTTCCTGTGGTTCTGATTGTTAGAAAGTTTTGACTTCCTTACCTAACTTTTTGAGGAATGTTTAAACAACCCTTAAAATATATTTGAATAATTTTTCATGGAGGAGAAGCTTCTTGCAGTTATTTTTAAGTGTTTTCTCACCCCAATAGTTAAATTCAAAAATCACCTGTGGTATTGATTGTCATAAAGTCTTCCTTTCCTTATTTGAGTCTTTAAAGGATGTTGAAACAACCCTTATAATAAGTTTGACGACCTTCTCTGCTAGGGAACGCTTCCTGCAGTTGTTTTAAAGTGATTTCTTACCCCACTAGTCAAATTCCAAAATTATCCGTGGTTTTGATTGTTAGAAAGTCTTGATTTCCTTATTTCAGTCTTTGAGGGATGTTGAAACAACCCTCATAATAAGTTTGACGACCTTCTCTGCTAGGGAACGCTTCCTGCACTTATTTTGAAGTCATTTTTTACCCCAATAGCTCAATAAAAAATTTTCCTGTGGTTTTGATTGTTGGAAAGTTTTACTTTCTTTCTTGAGTCTTTGAGGGATATTAAAACAGCCCTTAAAATAAGTTTGACGACCTTTTCTGCTAGGAAACGCTTCCTGCACTTATTTTGAAGTGACTTTTCACCGCTATGGCTCAATTAAAAATGTTTCTGTGGTTTGGATTGTTAGAAAGTTTGGACTTTCTTACTTAACTTTCTGAGGAATTTTCAAACAACCCTTCAAATATATTTGAATAATTTTTCATGGAGGAGAAGCTTCTTGCAGTTATTTTTAAGTAATTTCTTACCCCAGTAGTTAAATTCAAAACTCACCCGTGGTTTTGATTGTTAGAAAGTCTTGATTTCCTTATTTGAGTCTTTGAGGGATGTTAAAACAGCCCTTAAAATCAGTTTGACGACCTTTTCTGCTAGGGAACGCTTCCTGCGCTTATTTTGAAGTCATTTTGCACCCCAATAGCTCAATAAAAAATTTTCCTGTGGTTTTGATTGTTAGAAAGTTTTACTTTCTTACTTGAGTCTATGAGGGATGTTAAAACAGCCCTTAAAATCAGTTTGACGACCGCTTCTGCTAGGGAACGCTTCCTGCGCTTATTTTGAAGTGATTTCTTACTCCATTAGTTAAATTAAAAAATCACCCTGGAAAAGAAAGAGAACAGAAAAAACGAAACAAACTCGAATAAAGATTGAAAATTTACAGAAACCGGAAGTGCGACTAGAGTTTCAAAATAAGTTAAGCGAACGCATAGATAGGGCAACTTGGGAAGCGCTTACAAGCAATAAAGATATAGAGGGCGCGTGGGCTTTATTACGGGATATCATTGTTAAAACTGCAATTGAAGTGTGTGGTACGGCAGTGGTAGGAAGAAAGTCTGGTGATGCGTGGTGGAATGATGAAATTCAAGCAGCCCAGCAAGAAAAGAAAAAAGCGCACAAGAGAACATTAAACATGACAGGTCTTAACGATGAGGAGAGAAATAGACTCAAAAATGATTACAAAGACAAAAAGAGGAAAATGAAACGACTAGTCAAGGAGAGTAAAGAAAAAATCAGAACAGAAGAAGAGAACAAAATACAAAACTACTTTGAAGGAATTATGAAACTATTATATAAACAGTTGAAGGAAAGTAAGAGTACAGAGTTTGTCAGCATGAGAAACAGCAAAGGTGAAATGCTATATGATATAGACGAGATAGTAGACGCTTTAAAAGACTCTTTTAAAGAACTACTAGGAGGTGAAGATATAGGACAACAAAACTGCGACATAGAACATAATGCATTAGAAAACCCAATTGAAAAAGTCTGTGTCACTGAGGTCCGAGACATAATTAAGAACTTGAAAAACGGTAAGGCTGCTGGCATAGACAGTATTAGTGCTGAAATGCTTAAATACGGTGGCGAGTACATACCTCACAGGTTGTGCGAATTAATAAATTTATGTATCGAGACGGGGAAAGTCCCAAACGATTGGAAAAAAGCGATTATCGTACCAATATACAAAAGAAAGGGAGATAAAAGCAACTGCAGTAATTACAGAGGTATCAGCCTACTAAGCACCGTAAGTAAAATATACTCAAAAATACTTATTCGTAGGGTAATGGAAATCACAGAAGAAAAGATATGGGAAGTCCAAAGTGGTTTTATGCCAGGAAGATCATGTACAGATCAGATATTTAGCCTAAGACAGATCACAGAAAAAAGCTTGAGAGTAGGAAAGAAAGTTTTCTGTGCATTTATTGACCTAGAAAAAGCATTCGACAAAGTAAATAGAAATAAACTTTGGGAAGTCCTCAAAGAGTACGGAGTAAATGGAGGGCTCCTACAAGCAATAAAAACAATATATACAGGTAGTAAAGCGAGTGTAAGGGTAAATGGGAAACTGAGTGACTGGTTCGATATTACTCAAGGCGTGAAACAAGGATGCGTTATGTCCTCGTGGCTATTTATCATATTCATGGATAAGTGTCTAAGAACTGCACTCTTTGACGAAGAAGGTGTAAATCTCCAAACAGTCAAGGTACGTGGATTAGCTTTCGCAGATGACAAGATTGTTATGGCAGAATCAATCGAGGACTTGTAAAGAATGTTGAATAAACTTAATACAAGCATGAAAAACATGGACCTCAAAATTAACGTAAATCAAACAAAAATCATGGTGTTTGAAGGAAAAAGTGAGAAAACAATATGCAACATTGTCCTAAATGATGAGAGATTAGAACAAGTTGACAAGTACGTATATCTAGGTAGTCTATTCACTAGCGACGGAAAAATAGATGGGGAGTTAGATAGGCGCATAAATAAGGGTAAACAGGTTATCGGTAGAGCAGGGTCCATCCTAATAAATAAAAACATATCAAAAAAAGCTAAAATGTCCATACATAATTCTATATTTGTACCGACTGTACTATACGGTAGCGAGACATGGACCTGTCAAGAAAAGGACAGGAGTATAATTAACGCGATCGGCATGAAACCTCTGCGCATAATATGCGGGAAAACACTGATGGACAAAGTCCGAAACGAGACCATCCTCAAAGAATGTGGTGCAAAAGAGACAATAGTTGACACATGGGAAAGAAATCAGTTAAGATGGTTCGGACATCTTGAAAGAATGAAAGATGAACGACTGACCAAACAAGTGTATAAAGGTAAAGTAAATGGCAGAATGCCCAGAGGTAGACCGCCGAAAGAATGGTTAGAATCTGTAAATGAGACATTAATCCGTAGAGACATAAGAAGCCATAGAAACACAAGAGCTTGCATGAAAAAATGCATGGACGTGAAGGAAGCTAGAGTAGTATGCCAGGACAGAAAAGTGTGGCGACAAATAGTTTGTAAACAGAGTGACAGTAGAATGAATGACGCCTGAAACAAAGACCTTGGATACTGATGGGCCCAAGTGGAGAACCATACATAACAATTTTGTGAGGCTTTTCACTTGGGGTGATCGCTAGAGAGATTGATCAGCAACCTGGGTCGGAGCAGTGTTGCGGA
>CAKNYM010050346.1:23590-34905 GCA_932195095.1 Andricus curvator
ACAAAACCCTAAAAAGAAAACTTCAATCATTAAATTGTTTCAAGTTAAATTTGTTCAAGTTAAATCTAAATTTATTGCAAGATGATACCAACATCAGTGTTTAAAGTTACCTATGCCAGTGTCTAAAGTACCTCATTTCGAGAGTGCGCATGCGCAGCTTTTTCACCAGTGCCTAAAGTAAGCCATCTTCAAACTGCGCATGCGTGAAAAATTTTCGCACACAGTCTGCTCAAATCAGGTCCTTTAGGCACAATTTAGAAGCATGAAAACGTCAACTTTTGAGGTGGGTGTTGCAAAAATTAATTTAATTTGTTTAATTTTCAAACAAAACAAAAAAGTGAATTATATCAATCCACAAGGCTAAATTTTCTGTCCAAATAAACAAATGTTTAACAAAAAAGTTGAATTTCTTACCTACAATAATGAATTTTAAACCAAATAGTCGAATTTGAAACAAAAAAATCTAACTTTAACCAAAAACAGTTGAATTTTCAACGCAAAATTGAATAATAATATACTAGCCAAACAGAATGAATTTTCAACAAAACAGTTAAATTCTCAATCAAAGAGTTGAATTTTCAACAAAATACATGAATTTATAAACAAATAGTGGAATTTTTAACTACAAAAGCTAAACTTTCATTTAAAAAAATGTTGAACATAATAAAAAGAGTAATATATAAAGCTACTTTCATAAATGAAAAAATATTGATATGCAGTTTTATAGATTTCATTTCGCTGTTAAATAAAAATTGTAAATAGAGACACTAAACTCGCGATTCTTAAAAATCTGCAGGGCTTGCTTATGAATATTTCAAGAGTTCTTTCAATTGAGTCCAAATAATTTTTCAACCTAATTTCTTAAAAGAAATCTTTTTATTTAAAAAAAAATTTCTTTAAGGGATGTTTTAAATATGAGCAATCTTAGCAATGTATAAAAATTTGTTGAATTTTCTTTTCCTCTTTCGAAAATGTGATAGTCTGAATAGATTGATTCAGAATCGAATACAAATTGAAATAGTAATAGTAAAAAGTCTAATTTTAACTAACATTTTGTAAGTAAGTAAACAAATTGAGTAAAACGTTCTATTTTAGTTCTGAAACAAATGCGATTTATTTTGAAAGTCTAATACGGTACTGTTGATTCTATTAATCAATATTCAAGAGCTTATCTGAAAATTGTGCTCAGAACTCGAGTCTCAAAGTTGTACCCAGGCAATTTTAAAGATAGAAGACAGAAAGTTTCCAGCAGAGATTCCGCGCGCGTACAGACCGTAGTTCCAGTAATTTGAAGCTTCCCAGTTTAAGCATAGATTGAGAGTGGAAAATATATCGGAATAAATTGCTTTTACCTAATTATCAATAGAGGGTCTATTTTCCAAGTAAATTTAGATCCTGACACCCTTGCGAACAGATATTATAAAAAGGCCTATAATGAATTTCTTATAAATAGATGGTAAAAGTTAGAATGCGATGTTATGCGTCTGAGTAAATAAATACTTAATTGACGTAAAAGGCATAAGATGACATACTTCAGAACAAATAAAAAGACCTTGATGATGTTAAGAAGATCCTTTAATCATCGACGTTTCGAGAGTCAAATGCTCTCCTCTTCAGGAAACAGGAATCCAAGTCATATAAAAGTCCTTTATTTTTTTTTTTTTTTAATTGGCAGAAGCCAAAATGTCGTAGTCAAAAAAGATTCATGCTCTTACAAGATTCTCATCTCAATTTAGTTCTTAGCTTTTAATATTTTAACTTTGAGATGTTGAAAAGTAGTAAGGTCTATTATTCTGACATCACGGACAATATTTAAAAAATTATTTAAAGAATTTTCTTTTTAAATTTGAAATGGAAGACAGAACGAAGGTACTGCTCCATGGTAAGGATTAACATCAAGTGATAATCTTTTTTGACTACGACATTTTGGCTTCTGCCAATTTAAAAAATAAAAATAAAGGACTTTTGATATGACTTGGATTCCTGTTTCCTGAAGAGGAGAGTATTTGACTCTCGAAACGTCGATGATTAAAGGATCTTCTTAACATCATCAAGGTCTTTTTATTTGGTCTGAAGTATGTCATCTTATACCTTTTACGTTAATTACGAATTTCTTATAATTTTCTCGCGATTCTACAAAAATCATTCTGTAAATTCACTACCAAAAACTCAGTATATAAATAAGCAATGTTAAAATATTGTAAGGAATGACGCAAAAAATAGTGAAACTCTAAACGAATGATTGATTTAAAGGATTTTATTGAATCTCCAAGAATTATAAATTTTTCGAGTGTTTAAGAATATTTAACAAACATTATTTTCTAAACAATGTTTATAACTATCTTCTCTTAGATAATTGCTAGAAAGTTTGCGGTTTTTGCTAACATTTTTAACATTGCTTTGGTTGTTTATTTATCAACAAATAATAAATAAACATTTCGGAGAATCATTTTTTAAACAATCTCTTTCCTCTTTGTCAATATATTTTTCTAAAATAAAAGAGATATTTGTAAAATTGATATCTCACTTTAATTTCTTTGTTACTGTCAGATAGCCTTTTCGTTTAAATTAATATTTTTGAAACATTGGCATGAGAGTAAAAATAATACACTTGGAAAAAATACAATTCTATTTTGAAAAAAATTACTTTTCTTGATACGCATCTTTTATTTGTTCATTACTAAAAAGTCAAAGCAAAACTGAAGATTTCAGAAAAAGACGAAACTGTCTAGCATTCCTCTGAGACAAGATAGTTATTAACAGTAATGAACTTTTTGAATAATTGTTTTTGTTAACTGGGATTAATTATTACCTCACTAACTGAAAAATGGAAAATAAGTTTAAAAAATGAGAAAAATTGCAACTATTTTGCATTAATATAGGAGAAGGTAGCTATAAACAATAATATTTTCTGAAAATAATTAGATTTGTCAAATTGCATTGACCGTTTCCTCACACTAATTAAAAAGTGTATAAAAAGTGGAAAATTATAGAAAAAAATGTAACTCACTACCATTATTCTAAGATAATATTGTGATTGATAATAATAAATTGTTTAAACAACTATTCATGTCAAACTTAATCTATTATTTGTTTTCTCGAACTGAAAAGTTAAAAAAATTTAAAAAAAACCGCGACTTTCTATCACTATTCTAAGAGAAAATTGCTAAATCCAATAATACATTGTTTAAACCATTCGCGTAAACATTTGATTATCAGAAAAAAGTAGTGTTTTATGTATTATAAAAAATTAATATTTAAAAATATCTGAATATCATTTTATCAAAACAAAACAAATATGATTTATTTTTTCGTGGATCGAACAACTTTCCGGGCGATATGCATAAAAATTCGAAGAAAAAAAATTGTACACAACATATGAGTGATTGCCAAAATGTTGACCATTTTAGGGAATGAGATTTTCGAAAAAATTGTTTAAAACAATAAGAGACTCCACAAAGAGATTCCATTTTTTCAAATATATGCAGAACCCATAAAAATATATAAAAATATGAAGAAAAAAATTGGAATCAACTCATCGATTTTTAAGTATACTAAAATCTCTAAAATATTGAACTCTACTCTTGATTTTACTTTAAATCATTTTAAATAAGTCTCAAAGATAATAAATTTTTAAAATTGAATTTGAAAGATTAAGATTCTGGTCTTTAAATACTGATCATCAAAGAAAAGGAAAAATTGGTCATCGAAAAATTAGGAAATTTTGAAAATAAATTTTTATGGACAACCTGATATAATATTTTTGTCAGTAATTTATTTGCCATGTTTTTCTATTTCTGTTTTTGGCCGTTTCTTCCCCCTGAAGATTATATTTTTACTTGAAAATTTTATTTTTTTGTTGGAAATTCAAAAAATTTTCAAAAAGTCATGCTTTTTTCCAAAATTCAAATAGTGTTTTGTTGAAAATTCATCTTCTTGGGTTAAAAACTCAACTTTTTGGGCAGAATATTAACTTAAATTCAAATTCTATCTTTCTTGGTTGAACATTAAACTCTTTCTTGAAAATTAGTCTCTTTGCTTCCAAAATTCATCTGTTTTAGTAAAAATTTAATTTCTTTTGGCTGAAACCAATTATTTGGTTGAAAATTATTCTTCTAGAGAATTAAACTATTTTGTTGAAAATTCATCTCTTTTGTTGAGTTTATCTCTTTTTGATTTGAATTTAAAATCCATTTTTTGGTTGAAATATTTACTATTACCTTATTCATCGAAAATTCATCTTTCGTGATTTAGAACCAAACTACTTCGTGGAAGGTTATAAACCTTTTTATTGAAACTTCATATTTTCAAGATGAAAAATCGATTGTTTCACATAAAATTCATTCTTTGGATTGAAAGATCAACAATTAGGATAAAATTTTTTTTTTCGATTGAAAAATCTTTGTTATTCAAATATAAATTTAGTGATGCTGAATTTCAATATGATAAATATATTATTAATAATAATTATCAGATCAAATAGTATCAAATGACATTTCAAAGATTTGGATAGATTTTTTTACTAAAAAATGTGATTTATGTCAAATTCAAGTTATTTCAAAGATTTCTAGGAATTTGAACGGTTTTTAAAAAAAACTATAATTCAAAAGGCCTACTTTCTCAAATGGATTTCAAGATATTTCGTAGAATTTTTTTGGATTTCTAAAGATGACGAGGTATTTCAAGGTATTTCAAGGAATGTTACAAGATTTAAAGAATTTTAATGAATCTGCAAAAATTTCAAGGGATTTAAAAGACTTCTAGGGATTTAAACATTTTTTCAGAGAAACATAGTGAATTTTAATTTAATTTATATTCTAGGGAATTCAAATGATTTCTAGTTTACGGAATGAACTAAATTTTATTTTAAGGGACTTCTACGGACTTTACGAATTTCAAGGGATATAAAAGAATAACAAATTTTTTCAAAGAATCTCAAAGATGAATTATTTTTAAAAAATGGGATGAATTTAATTGATATCAAAACTTTTGAGGAATGTCAACGAATTTGATAGGATTTTCAAATATTTCAAGAAACTTCGAAGATTTTTACAAGATTTAAGGGATTTTATAGGAGATTCAATTATTTTATAAATTGGGTATCTTACAAATTCCAAGGGATTTCAACAGATTTTAATGGATTTAAAAATATGTTTATGGATACCAGTTAAATTTTTCAAGCAATTTTAGAGATATAAAGGAAATTCGCAGATTTGTTCTGTCTAAAGTTTTTTTTTTAAGAACCACTACTTTGCAAAATGCCATCGTTTTCAGTCACATATATATACATTAGGGTGGTCCAAAAATGCATTGCAAAATTTTTTTTCACCCTAGAAGGCAAGTCCCCCCACAAAAATTTTCCATTTCCGGAGAAAAAAATCCCTAATTTTTTTTTTGTCGAAATTCGAATATTAACACGTGCCACCGGGCACTTCAAAATCCCATTTAATTAACATGGGGAAGTATTGGATTTTCGAAAAATTGAACTCATACTTCAGAGTTTGATCGAAACGTGCCAAACTTTTTAGGGATTGAAGAGGAGTACCTATGAAATAAGAGCATACTGATAACTTTTATTTTTAACCCACCCACACCCCCCCCCCTCCCACAGCGCCCCAAATATGACCCAAAAATAAAAAAACTACATTTTCACGTATTATTGTTACTTTTTAGCAATTTTCGTCGTCTTTTTCATACAAATAATTACTAATGGACAATTTGAATATCTTCCATGACTTTTTAAACAATTTTTAATTGTTTAAAAAATGTAACTTATTTAAACAATTATTTATTCCCAAAAAATGTAACAAATAATCGTATTTTCTGATTGAAATGTAATAGTTTGTCATTGTTTGGAGTAGTAATTATTTTTAAAGACATTATGTAATTATTTAAACAATTACTTATTGTTTATTCTCAAAATTTCTAAAAATTAACCCAGAGATGTCCACTTTTTTCTCAAATTGGTATCCTATGCTACTTTTTCTTGAATAATTATATAATTTTGATACATTTCTTTTAATTTTTAATACATTTCTATTTGTTTAAACAACTTTGATTTGCTTAAGCAGTTTTTTTTCGATAACTTAAAAAAATAAAATAAAATACATATAATTATTTTTCTGACTGTATAGTGTACAGAAAGAATATATTAACCATTTTTTAATTGTTTAAACAAATACAATTTGCTTAAACAATTATTTTTCCAAGAATATTTTTTAAAGCGTATTTTCTGAATCAAACATAATATTGAATGATTGTGAGGAGTAATAAATTCTGCTAAAAACTTTATGTTATTATTTATACAATTAATTATTGTTTTTTTTTTAATTTTCTTCAAATTGAGTATGGATGGTTTACATCTTCTTTGCCGCATTACTAAATAAATCATGAAAGTCATGATAAAATTTAAATTATAAAAGTGTATTTATTATTGCTTTCTTCATATTTTTACAATCTTTATCATAATTATATTATAAACAAGCACATTCACTAATGCAAATTATGATTCAAGTTTCAACAGATTGCTTTTTTACATTTTCATACTCGTTATAAATATTAAAACGTGTCGCTGATTTTCGTTTTAGGTTCATACGATTATTTATAAGACTGTTTTCAAGTTATTTCTGTAATTTACACATGCAGCGTTGAACTTGTTTCAAATTTGCCGCTCGAAGACCTTTTAAAAATGGAGGTGATTGTGAAGTTTTTAACGGAATTTACTACTCCTCGAAATCATTCAATATTTTGTTCAATTCAGAAAATACGATTTAAAAAATATTTTTGAAAAATAATTGTTTAAACAAATTATATTTGTTTAAAGAATTAAAAACTGGTTAATATATTCTTTCTGTACACTATACAGTCAGAAAAATAATTATATGTATTTTATTTTTTTTTTAAGTTATCGAAAAACAACTGCTTAAGCAAATAAAAGTTGTTTAAACAATTAGAAATTTATTAAACATTAAAAGATATGTATCAAAATTATATAATTATTCAACAAAAAGTAGCATAGGATACCAATTTGAGAAAAAAGTGGACATCTCTGGGTTAATTTTTAGAAATTTTGATAATAAATGTTTTTAAAAGAAATTACTACTCCAAACAATGACAAACTATTACATTTCAATCAGAAAAAACGATTATTTTTTACATTTTTTGGGAATAAATAATTGTTTAAATAAGTTACATTTGTTTAAACAATCAAAAATTGTTTCAAAAGTCATGGAAAATATTCAAATTGTCCATTAGTAATTATTCGTATGAAAAAGACGACGGAAATAGCTGAAAAGTAACAATAATACGTAAAAATGTAGTTTTTTGATATTTGGGTCATATTTGGGGCGCTGTGGGGGGGGGGGGGTAAGGGTGGGTTAAAAATAAAAGTTATCAGTATGCTTTTATTTCATAGGTACTCCTCTTCAATCCCTAAAAAGTTTGGCACGTTTCGATCAAACCCTGAAGTATGAGTTCAATGTTTCGAAAATCCAAAATTTTCTTATGTTAATTAAATGGGATTTTGAAGTGCCCAGTGGTACGTGTTAATATACGAATTTCGAAAAAAAAATTAGGGATTTTTTTTCTCCGGCAATGGAAACTTTTTGGGGGGGGGACTTGCCCTGTAGCTCGAAAAGCGTTTTTTGGACCACCCTAATATACATGTTTAAATTAATATTAATAAATTAATTTTATATAAAATCTAAAATGAGATGGATTAAAAATTAAATTATTCATCAAAATTAAAATTAATTAATGAAATTATAAGATAATATATATATATTATATTCTATATTTCATTATTATATTATGAAATTATAAGATAATGAACTGTCGTTAGTCATAACTTTTTATTTTATGCTACATAGTTTGGTTATAATAATAATACATTTTACAACCAAACGGCCGCGCCCGTCTGTCAAATATCTGTATTAGTGTTTTTTTTTTTTTTTTTTTTTAATATTTTTCATATATCTGTACTAGTATTCACCTACAATAGTCAATATTAACTTTTTGTAGTACACAAGGAAAATCGCAGTAAAACCCGTGTATAGTACAGCGGATAATTAGATCAGACATGCCCAACTCGGGGAAATTCCCAGCGAGAACACATGTTCCCTGTCCCCTACTCTTTCTCCTAGAGAGCGATAGAGGTGGTGGATGCGTGGGAGAATCTCTACTCTGTGACGTACGCGTCTACCACCTCTCTCGCCCTCTAGGAGAAAGAGTAGGGGACGCGAAACATGTGTTCTCGCAGGGAATTTCCTCGAGTTGGGCATGTCTGAATTAGATAATTAGATTCATAATTAGACTGAAACATTCCAAGTCGTCATATATATTGTCCGTTGGTTCTTTTGCCACTTTTCTCACCCGCTTCGATCTTTTTGCTTGGCTCTGAAAATATAGCAATATTCGATTTAAACAATATTTATATCTTATATAAAATGAAAATAAAAAAATAGCGCTGCGTACTTCAAGCAATTAATTGTTCAATAAATAGAAAAAACGGTTGAGTCAGCAAATAGTTAATCAAATCAATTCAGCTAAAACAAATAAGGGATCAAAACAGATAATCTGTTAAAAATTAACCACCCTGATGAGCGAAAATAATTAAATATTCTACAATCTCGAATGTGAAATATTTAAACACTAGCAGAAAATATGTTTACGTCTCGGAATTTTTCTTTCCTACCATTAAAAATATAAACAATTTAGAAATCCATTATCAAAGAAATATTTCAAATAGTATGTTTCAAAAATTTTTTAAACAATAATTATTAATTAATAATTTTGAATTAATAGTGTTTGAAATATAATAAAATATGTTGAACGCTTTTTACTTGAAAGTGTTCCAATTCAAATTATTTCAAATTAGGTAAAATTTTGAAATAGGCAATATTTCGAATGGAATGAAAAGCAATTGAACTTTTATAATTTCTGTATAAAAGCTTCCAAAGTTCAAAATATAACCATTTTAGTTTTAAGTGAAGAATCTCGAAATTGAATGAATTGGGATTAAAATGTTGAAAATAGGACACTTTCAAAATTCTTAAAATTGAAATTTTTTAATTGTACACCTTAGAAATTGAAGTATTCTAAAAAAGCATTCAAAATCATGTAATTTCAAATGGGAAACATTGGATATAAAGAAATTTTGACTACAGAACGTTGCAAATTAATCGAATCCTAACCCAATTCAAAACCCAAAAAAACGTTAATTATCAAGAATTGTGACATTAAAACATTTTTCTATTCAATTTCTTTGAAATTTCAATTATCTAAGATAAATTTCAGCTGTTTAAGAATAAGGAATTTTTTGATTGTCGATAATACTTTTCAAAATTCAATCACTTCAATTTTATCGGCGAAATCAAAACTTAGGACATTTGAAAAACACCATTTTTCACTTTTTAATTTCAAATATTTTCATTTTTAACGCTCACTCAAGATATGTTATCAATTCTTAAAAGTTTTCATTCATATATTTTTTAATTTAAAATAATTTTTTTAATCTTAAACTAAAAATCGGACAATTTTAAGAAATTAAATTGAAAACTTTGAATTAAAAAAAAAAGAATAAGTTTTGGAACAGTTTCAGATGAAAAATTATTCAATTTTCAATGCCTGATTGTAAAATCTTCTCATTTTTAAGTCTTGAATTTTAGAAATTATTGTCTTAATTTTTAATCGGGTTGAATTTATTCTGGAGGTATTAATTTCAAGATTGTTTAATTACAAATTCTTGAAACTGAAAAGTGTGCAACTTTGAAAATTTCAATTTGATATTCTATTATTTTGAAGAATTTAAAAAACTTTTGAAGCAAAAAAGTTTAGTTTCAAGGCTTGAAAAATTAAACGTTTTTAGAATTCCGCATGCGAAACTGTAATTTCGAATTTCAATATTATAGAAATTTTGAAGATAATAAATATATTATTAATAAGTATTATATCATGACAGACAAGATAGGTTTTTTAAACAAAAAATGTGATTTCTGTAAAAAAAAATCATTATCATTCTCGTAGTACAAAATTGAAGAATATTAGATATTGTGAACCTTTAAAGTTTAATAATTCTAAAAACTTTAAAAATTGTATTTTTTTGGCTGGAAAGCTTTAAAAATTAATAAATTCAAACTCAAAAATGAAAACTCATACTTTTTAGTTGAATATTCAAATTTTTGGTTCAAAACTCAACTGTTTTGTGCAAAGTTCGTATTTTTTGGTTGAACTCAACTGTTTTTGATTGAAAATTAAAATATTTTTAGGTTGAACATTCATCTCTTTGGTTGAAAATTGAACAATTTTGTTGCAAATTTATCTTTTTGGTTAAAAATTCGACAATTTGTTTTAAAATTCGTGTATTTCGGTAAAAATTTAATCTTCTTAATCTAATATCCCTGGTAAAAAATCTTTTTGTTCGGTTGAAAATTTAACTATTTTGTTAGAAATGCATTTTTTGTTGAAAATTAATTATTTGACCTGAAAATTCAACTATTCTCTTTAAAATCGAAAATTTATATTTTTTAGTTGAAATCTCAACTGTTTTGGAAATAAATACATTTTTTGGTTGAATTCAACTATTTTTAATTGAAAATCAATATACTTTCAGGGGAAAAATTCAAGTATTTTGTTGAAAAAACTCCTTTTTTTAATTGAAAATTAATTGTTTGAATAAAAATTTAATTTTTCCATTTTTGGTTCCAAATTTATCTGTTTGAGTTGAAAACTTAACTGCTAGTTGAAAATTCATGTATTTTGTTGGAAATTCGTCTTTCTTGGTAAAAAGTTAATCTTCTTTGTTGAAAATTATTTGCGTTGATTGAAAATTGATCTATTTTGTTAAAAATACTTTTTTTTTGTTTAGAATAATTTTTGTAAATGAATTTTTTGCAAATTTATTTTTTTGGTTAAAAATTCAACTATTTGTTTTCAAATTCGTCTATTTCGCTAAAAATTTAATCTTCTTGGTAAGAAATCAATTTTTTCGGTTGAAAATTTAACTATTTTATTAGAAGTGCATTTTTTGTTGAAAATTAATTATTTGACCTGAAAATTCAACTATTTTCTTTAAAATCGAAAATTTATATTTTTTAGTTGAAAACTCAACTGTTTTGGAAATAAATACATTTTTTGGTTGAATTCAACTATTTTCAATTGAAAATCAATATACTTTTAGGGGAAAAATTCATATCTTTGGTTGAAAATTCAAGTATTTTGTTGAAAACTCCTTTTTTTAATTGAAAATTAATTGTTTTGAAATAAAAATTCAATTTTTCCATTTTTGGTTCCAAATTTATCTTTTTGAGTTGAAAACT